>JBBMOE010000019.1:1694532-1864067 GCA_037975065.1 Chaetodon trifasciatus | reverse complement strand
TATCCCCCCGCTCACCTCAAGCCCCCCCCCCCCCCCAATGCCAGGCACCATTGCTCAAAAGCAGAACCAGCCTCTACATCAGCATTGGCATGGGTGTCATATCACACACTCAACACACACTTAACACACAGTGCTGTGCAACAGCTGACGTGACAGCAACAGTTAAACTAATCTTAGCTTTGCCATGCAGATCTGGGTCGCACAGTTATGTTATTAATGAACACATGGTTAACACACACACAGTGCACTAATGGCATTCAGGGCCAATTAAGGGATGACTAATTAATGAGACATTTCCTATAAGGCTTATTGATATGTTAATTTGTAGTCATATAAATCACAGTCCTAATTGTACTGTCTTCAGATAATAAGATTTTTATTACATATAATGACGAATTGCCAAGCCAGCTGAATTGAACCAAGAACTATTGTTTGGTTTTTGAAGGAGCAGAGCAACATTAGCACATGACAATATTAAACATTTTTTATATCTAGGGATAAATGTGATCAATTTCAATTTTTTTCTTTTTTGGTGAGCTCTGTTTATGTCTCTGTATCTACCTTTTTTTAATCTCACCACAATAATCTTTTCCTTGAACACATTACAATTTGTGTTTTCTCACTTGTGCAAATAACTAAACTTAACTACTGAATGTGAAGCACACTTCTGCAGTTCCCTTCAGATTTCGGTGGTTCCCAGTGCGAACAGAATGTTTCTGCTGCTGGGTTTTGGTGTTTTGGTTCAAGTGCACTCAACAGCAGCTGTCAAAGGAGAGGAGGGAATCAAACTGGGAACTTTCCCATTGCATGTTTGCATCTTAAACCACACCAGCTGCCCTGAAGCTACAGGTTTGATACGAGGATTGTGTGGACAGTAACTTAAGGGTGACAGGTGTGTGTCAGCATGCATCATGTATGCACACAAACAGTACTGTATCTTTGATCAGACATACACCATTACAAGATTTAATTTATCAGAACATTATTTTACTATAACAGCTAATTGAGTCAGATTTAATATAATTTCCCATGTAAGTAGCTATGGCTTAGAGTTCCCTGAAACCTAAGAATTTAGATGTTATAAAACATTTTTAGATTAAAAAAATAGACAGGAATTCAGGCATGAAAAGAGCATTCTTACCAGTTGAGGGATGTAAGTACATTAATTCAACTACTGTACTTAAGCACAGCTCTGAGATACTTTACTTGAATATTTGCATTTTATGATACTTTATAGTCTCTCTCACCACTGCAATTCATAGGGAAATTACTTTTACTCCACAATGTTAATTTCACAATTATAGTATTTTTTAATTTTTCAAATAAAGATTTTACACAGAAAACATATAATCAGTTTGTGAAATAAAATATTCATTGTGATAGATTAAACTACCCAACAGTATGTGAAGTTGTTAAAATTCACTTTCTCTTGACAACACTGCAATGCTGCTTATGTGTTAATTAATAAATATTTTTATAAGAAGCAAAAGTTTTTACTTTTGATTCTTGAGTACATTTTACTCATAATATCTAATACTTTACTCATAATGTACTTTTACTTTTGAATACAGGTCTTTTACTTGTTATGGGATATTTTAACATTGTGGTATTGATACTTTTACTCAAGTAAAAGATGTCAATACTTCCTCCACCACTGCATTTCACCTTAGTTCAATGGCATCTTTTACACTGACGTAATTTACAGCAAGATAGTGTTAATGTTAAGTGTAGTTTTAATGCTAAACCCAAACTGCATTTTTTCTAGTGGAGAAATATTGTATTAGGTTGGGATATTTTTTCCTTGCCTTACACGACAGGGTCATACAGTTCAGCCATTACTTCGTCTGCACAGTTGCAGAGTATGGCATGAGTTCCAACCTGGCTGCCTTAAACAGAGGGGTTTGATCTGAATGCTATGTCATTAGTGGTTTGGTGGCGATGGAGAATAATAATGCAGATAAACAATGGATGTGTCTGTTCCCACACAACAAAGAGAGGCAAGCTGAGAAATCCTCACTGCTTTGCTCTTTTGCCACCGGCTACAAAACATTCAAATGCCTGGAAATGTTTGTCTTACTCGATAAAACAACAGGAGGAATGCATAAATGAAACAAGCTGCTGAGCTGAATCTCCCCTGACTGCCTTTAATGACAGTTCAGTCATTCAGACGTTAATCAAACAAGCCTAATTCAGCTACATTAAGCAGATATTTTACATCAGATTGTTTTTATACTTCACATGTGTAACTAGTGAAAATAATCAATATTTCGATTGTTGTTACAGATTTTTTAAAGAGGCTGAATATCAACAAGCCCCAGTAATGAGCCTCAATATTATTCTTTTTAATCAACTACAGATTTTAGTTTGAGCAGCTCTGATATTTAAGAATGCTAAGCATACTGTTGATGTGTGTTAACATGCAAACTTAGCGACTGTCTATCAATGCTTTCCCCTGTCACAACGCAACCCAGACACTTGAATGACAGGTGTCAATGCAGCTGATGAGAGCTGACTGAGGGGGTCAGTCATGGTACCAGAGGGCCGCCTGTGTCATCGGAGAGGGACAGGTTGAGAGGAGGATGGATATAGACAAGGTCTGCCATGGTCCACTGGGTTCTCCTCTGCCACACCCTGGAGGGACAGGCTAGTCAGAGGGCGAGAGAGCTACACACAGACAGAGAGAGAGAGAGAGAGAGAAATAAGTCCCCTGGCTTACTACATGTAAGTTGGTTGACAAGCAACCTCCTCATTTGACAGCAGACAGTCTTAGCTATAGAGATGCATGAATGTAGAGCAAAGCACAAGAATGATCAGACTTAAATGCCTCTAAAATATCTGTCTGCCCATTAGTCTGATGGGCAGAAGATAGAGACAGGGGAAGAGGATGATAAGAAGAGACAAATACATTAAGTAATAAGTTAGGAGGAGAATGCGCCTCACGTCCCAGCTCTCGCCAGCTGGATACAAACGAGTAAAAGAAAGGGAGAGAAATGAAAGGAGACATGGGACGAAAGAAAAACTAAATGGCTAGAGGGAGGCATACAAGTGTGCTTTTTAAAATAAGACTGTATATTTTGGTCCCCGTCTCTGCAGAGGTGAGAGGAAGGGAGACGAGAGAGGAGAAAGGGTTTATAATGCAGCGGGAGAAAGTGTCAAAAACAGACAGCTACATAGACAAAAGCAGGATGCTGAAAGTGTTCACCTTTTAAAGATAAGGGGGTGGAGGGGGGAGGATGGGGGCCAGACAGACAGTCAGAGAAAAGACCGCTGGTGTTGACAGAGGCTATTAACAGTCGGACGATACGCTGAAAGACTAAAAGGAGAAATGGAAGGATCAGGCTGTATTCATAATGAAGATGGAGAGTGACAAAGAGGAGCTGGAGTGCAAAGAGAGGCGAGGAAACGTAATGGAGGAGAGGTAGCCAAGCTGTCAGTGGTCTTTGGTCCTTTGGTCCATGCTAACCCAACATGGCTACTGGTCACACATACAGGGATACACACTCACGCACACACACGCACACGCGCACACACACACACACACACACACACACACACACACACACACACACACACAGAATCATTCCTCTTGCAGACTGTCTGATCCTCTCTCCTCAGGGAGGTGTTAGTCTGGAGGAATCTAAGGGGCTTCGTTTGGACACCAAAGTGAGGGGAGTAATAATTCTCTCTCTTTTCTCTCTCCCCCCTGGTAGTCAACACAGACACACCCACCCAGCAAAAACACACATACACTCTCTCTCACACACACACACACACACACACACACACACACACACACACACACACACACACACACACCAAGCCACCCACAGGAAGAGGTGACTGTAACACTCAGGGCAACACAGGTGAGTGTGTAACAATGAGTGTTGTTATCACGGTGGTCAGCTCTCACATCAGATCCAGCCCAAATCCCTCTGTTCTTGACAGTAACCCAGAATTGACGAACAACACTGCCACTGTTAACAGAGGACACAATTAGAGGTCAGTAACAAACAGGTAAAAAACAGCATTTAAGTATTGATTTTAGAGGTAAAGCTTGGCACATGATAGTGAATAGACAGGAGTAAACATCAATACAAAACACAGTGCAGAAAATAACTACTGTAAGACCACATTTACACTTGGTATTGAAATATATCCGGACACATAATCCAGATAAGGAATAAAGGCATGTTAATGCAAGGTGTAAAGCCAGTAGTCTGGCTCACATTATGTCTGGATCCTCTGTAAGTGTAAACACAATCCACAGAACATGATGGCATCTGTAAACAACATAACATTGTTACAGATGTTTTTGGCTAAATAAAATATATGCCATTCTTCAAATTTAGAGAATGAGCAAGCCAGAATGCTTAAAGAGACACGCATCTTATTAATGATTATACGTCTATCCTGTGCCATGAAATTCAACAGAACTACGTGAAAAATGAAACTATGGGTGGGAAATTAATGATATACTGTAAGAAATGACTCTCACCTGTGCAGCTGAACTGCTTTTAACAAGGCATATTATTTACCCATCACAGTAACCTCCATGCTGGTGCTGCAACACACTGGCACAAATGGACACATTTTTTTTATACAAAGAAAGGAATAAGTGCATGTTTTACATCTGCCAAATTTACAAGCAGGAACAGCTGATTAAGAATTTGTTGTAAGCAGTTTCACAAAGTTTAGAAAGTTTCCCCTAACTCAACAACTCAACTGATTATTCAAGGAGTCTGGAGTTGATTTGCAACTACTGCAAATTCCTCACTTGCAGGTTTTGGTCTGAAGGACAGAGATCTGATCTCAATGAGGATCACAAGAATGCATTAAAAATACCAGGTGTAAAGGCAAAGGCAAATACAGATCCAGATCCAGATCCCACTTTACTACCAGGTTTAAATGGATGACTGGCAAGTCTACAGCCATGCCAGCAGCACTGTGAGGCCTTACTATAGCTAACTTCGGCATGCTATTATGCTCAAAATGACGTCCAAGAACTGTGAAGGATTTGTGTTCTTGAATTTCATGAGATGATAAAAAGTAGAAGACTCTCAGAATCAGTTCATGCCAAGTGGGAAACGTGACACAATGTGAAAAAATATGACAAAAAGTGAGCATTTTTGTTGAGAGCGTTATCAGCACAACATTCAGAATATGTCATATAATTCGAGACACACAGATTAACAGCAATGATCAGTCAGGAGGAGAGAGGTAAGAGGCAAAACTTTTATTCATGATTGATCGATTTCACAGAGATGATGAAATCATTGGGAATTGTTAGTCCCACTGAATGACATCAATATCTGCATCATGTCTTTGTATTAAGATTTGAGGAGACAGAGAGAGATAATTTTTGACTCAGATTCACCTCATGTAGTATCTTTGTCTCACATCTCTCCCTCTGCACCCCCTCTTGAGAGGCTTTTGGCTCTCTCTTATGGATTTGTCCTGCTGAATGTCGATTACAGACCACATCCTGTAATCTCCTGATGGTTAAAACACCGTCTGGAAGAATGAGTTAAATTACAGAGGAGCACAGTGAAGATTTCCCTGTGATCTTAAACTCTACATGGGCCTACAAGCAATATATGTATGTGTTATGATTTGTGGTCGTTGAGCAAGGAAAAATTAAGGTGTGAACCCAAAAGTGCAGGCTTTACAAAAAGAAACAGGCTGAGCAAAAACAGTCCCAGAGATTTATTTAACAAAAGGTAAGACAACCCAAATCCACTCAGGACAAAAATTCAAAAACACAAAAGGTAAGGCCAGCAAAACCAACAATCCATAAAACAAAAAGAGAACAAGGACTAGGCCTGAATACTCACAGAACCACTGGGAACAAGAAAACCACACACAATGGGATGATCCCACACAAACAAAAGAAACACAGACTTAAATAGAGGGTGGGTACAATCACAATCACAAAGGAGGGAAACAAACACCTGGAACAACAAAATGCAGAGTTCAATGACGGTTGAACAACTCAGGAAGATGGGCAGGGGGGCGGGTGGGAGGTTGGCGGTAGCAGAACCTCTCAGGAGGACAGACAGACAGCCAGCAAAGGCGGACCCATCCAGAGGCCTTTGGCGAAGACGGAGCTCCTTGGCAAGGGTGAAGCGTCTCTGGAGGCTGTTGGTGAAGGCGAATCCCTCGACCAAGGCAAAAGCCTCTCTCGAAGCCATTGGCCAAGGCGATATCTCTCTGGGGGCCATCGGCGAAAGCGGAGCCCCTCTGGAGACCAGCAGTGAGGGGGATATCTCTCTAGAGGCTGTTGGCGAAGGCGATACCCCTCTGGGGGCCGTCGGTGAAAGCGGAGCCCCTCTGGAGACCAGCGGTGAAGGTGATATCTCTCTGGAGGCCGTTGGCAAAGGCGATACCCCTCTGGTGGCCGGTGGTGAAGGCGGTATCTCTCTGGGGGCCGTCGGCAAAGGCAATACCCCTCTGGCGAACAGTGGCGAAGGTGGTATCCCTCTGGAAGACGTTGGTGAAGGCAGTATGCCTCTGGAAGATGTCGGCGAGGCCGATATCCCTCCGGAGGCCGGCGGTAGAGGCGAAGGCGATACCCCTCGGGAGAACAGCAGCGAGGACGATATCCCTCCGGAGGCCGGCAGCGGAGGCGAAGGCGATACCCCTCGGGAGAACAGCGGTGAAGACAATATCCCTCCGAAAGATGTTGGCAAAGGAGGCCCCCATCTGAAGCCCCTCTGGCGGCCATCGGTGAAGGTGATACCCCTCTGGGAGACCTTGGTGAAGGCGGTACCCTTCCGAAGGACGTTGGCAAAGGAGGAACCCATCCATAGGACAGCGGCGAAGGCGATATCCTCCTGGAGAACAGCAGTGAAGACCATATCCCTCTGGAGGCCGTCGGTGGAGATGAAACCCTTTTGGAGGCTGGCGGCGAAAGCGGACCCCTCCCGGACTGGAGGCAGGTGAGAGGACCGCTGGGCTGGGAGCCGGTGAAGGAGCATCTGGGGCAGGAGGTGGCTGCGGTGCTGGCTTGGTGGGTGACCGCTGCAGCTGCAGCTGAGGCTCTGGCAGGTGGCTGCAGCTGCGGCTCTGACTCTGGCTTTGGCTCTGTAGGTGGCTGTGGCTCTGACTCTGGCTTTGGCTCTGGCTCAGTGGGTGGCTGCAGCTGTGGCTCTGGCTGTGGTTCTGGCTTTGGCTCGAGCTATGGCTGTGGCTCGAGCTGTGGCTGTGGCTCAAGCTTGGGCTGTGGCTCAAGCTTGGGCTGGTAACTGGGACCCTGAGGCTGAGACTGAAGCTTGGGCAGGCAGCTGGCAACCTGGGGCTGAGGCTGAGGCTTGGGCTGGTAGTTGGGAACCTCACGCTGGGGCTGAAGCTTTGGCTGGTGACTGGGAACCTGAGGCTGAGACTGAAGCTTGAGCTAGTTTGCGGCCCCTTCCTTCCTGTGGGGGATGTCTTGTAAGCCAGCCGTGTTCCCCTGAATGGAGAACTCTTGTCCTCGGGCAGGAAGCTGGCCAACTCCAGCACTGAACATGGCTGGAGGGGAGAAGGCTGTTGGCTATCTAGCTTGCCGGCTGTAGTAAGTAGGCCGCTAATAAGCCTGGGCTAGCTGACTTATGGACTGGAGCTGGCAGGGAACTAGTAGACCACTGGCTAACTGACTCATGGACAGGAACTGGCAGGGAGCAAGCAGGCTGGTGGCTAGCTGTCTCATAGAGAGGATCTGGCAGGGAGCTGGCAGGCCAGTGGCTAGCCGACTCATGGACAGGAACTGGCAAAGAGCTAATTTGCCTGTGGCTAGCTGGCTCATGGACTGCGGCTGACAGGGAGCTAGCAGGCCGGGGACTAGCCCACTCAGGGACTGGAACTGGCAGGGAGCTAGTGGACCGGTGGCTAGCTGACTCATGGACTGGGACTGGCAGGGAGTTAATAGACTGGAGCTTAGATGACTCATGGACGGGGAGCAGCAGGGAGCTAACCTGCTGGTGGCTAGCCAACTCAGGAACTGGAGCAGGTGGGAGGCTAGCAGGCTGGGGGGCTGAAGGCTGGGGAACAGAAACCGCTGATTCGCCAATTGACTTCCCTTCCAGCTCGATTCTAATGGTGTCTATTAAGCACAACACCTCTGGTATATTAGGCAGATTCCAGAACCAGACTTTGCCGTAAATAAGGGTCTCTACCAAGGATAAAGCCACCAGCCTACTCTGAATGTCCAGGGGACCGCTCGCACCACAATGAATCAAATAAATCACCAGGGTGTCAAGATCCTTTACCTCCTTCAGCCACGACAAAAGGTCTGCTGGGTTCATTGGTGGGATCATTCTGTTATGATACGTGGTGGTCGAGCAAGGAAAAATTAAGGTGTGAACCCAAAAGTGCAGACTTGACAAAAAGAAAAAGAATAGGCTGAGCAAAAACAGTTCCAGAGATTTATTTAACAAAAGGTAAGGCAACCCAAATCCACTCAGGACAAAAATTCAGAAACATAAAAGGTAAGGCCAGCAAAACCAACAATCCATAAAACAAAAAGAGAACAAGGACTAGGCCTGAATACTCACAGAACCACCAGGAACAAGAAAACCACACACAACGGGATGATCCCACACAGACAAAAGAAACACAGACTTAAATAGAGGGGGAACTAAACAGACACAGGTGGGCACAATCACAATCACAAAGGAGGGAAACAAACAGGAAGTAAAGAAAACTATAACACACAAGGGAAGCCTACCAAAATAAAACAGGAACTCAAGATGCCAAAATAAAACAGGATCCTGACGTTTATGTATATGAATCCCAATACACAACAATAACTAACAATACTAACATGCTGATGTAAAGCCTGATATTTATTCTGCTCACCAAATTAGTGTAACGTTTTAGCATGCTAAACATTTACTAATTAGCAAGAAATACAAACTAGTAGCTGATGGAAATGCCAATAGTTTTACAGTGGTAATAGAGGATAAGTCAGGGGATCATCAGAGGTAGAAGGATTAATCGTGTCTGTTCAAAATTTCATGGCAATCCATCCAATGGTTGTTGGGATATTTCCCTCTGTGCTAAAGTGGGGGACTGACCGACCAACTCTATTACCATCCACAGAGTCATGTCCTTAGCAAGTTTAGAAATGAAATCAGAAAACGAAGTTGCAACATACAGAAATGAGAGACCCATTCAATAATTAAATGAAAGGAAAACATGTCTCATTCATAGTCTAATGAGGAAATCCCATCTCATAACTACCTTTTAATCAACTGAGCATAGAGCACAGGCTCATTGGATGTTTTCTCTACAACTGCAACAACTCCAGCGTTCAAATCTACAGATCTATTTTCCATTGCCCCAAATAATGCTGGAGGTTGAGATCACACCCACCATACTAACTGAAACCACTTGCTATTTCAGATCTGTGTCTATTCAAAGGGGTTGCCACCAGGACTTTCATTAAAACAGGTGAAAGTTCAGGGATATATGTAACATGTTGTTTGTTAAAAAAGGACATTTTTGAAAAGGAAGTCAATAAAAAGGTAAATCCAAACACAGTTGACATGAACAGACAGATAAAACGCTGCAGGCTAGAGTCTGGGAAAAAAGGAGTAGTCGAAACTGAGAAAACTGTGTGTGTGTGTGTGTGTGTGTGTGTGTGTGTGTGTGTGTGTGTGTGTGTGTGTGTGTGTGTGTGTGTGTCTGGATCAATATCAAACAGTGCTGTGATACCATATTCAGCCTGGAGGCCTATCAGAGAGAATGTCAACATTCTCTGGTGAGATGACCCCACCAACCATCTCCACCAAACACACACACACACACACACGCACGCACACACACACACACACACACACACACACACACACACACACACACACNACACACACACACACACACACACACACACACACACACACACACACACACACACACACAGAGTCCCTGCATCACCTTTTTCCCAATTCATTATTAACAAGCTCACTGGGCCTCATTAGCAGCAGGCCACACAATGCTGCTTCCACAAACAAAACAAAATGCTCCACAACAGTAATTGCCTTCTTCCTCCATGTCCCCGCCTCCAAGCCTCCTTCTTCAGCTGGCACCTGCTGTGGAGAAGTTTAACAGGAGACAAATCGACACATACACTGACTAGAGATGCCTCTTTAGGACCACTCTGTCTTTCTGTCTTTACAATGTTGTTATTTCTTTCTTTAGTTAGTCTGATAATGACTTTAAAACAATTACAACCAATTCGATAATGGTCTTGAATAATAGCTTTTTTTTGTGGATGGTAAACACACAGATCAGTCTCCTGGAATCTGCCACATCTCTCACCAAGTTCACATGTGCTGTCATATGTCTCCATTTCTGCCTCTACCTTAAACTCTACACTTTTCCTTGCTCTCTAAGTCTTGCCCTGCACCACCCTTAACAAAAAAAATGCTTAAAAGGGATAAAATAAAACATAAAGTTAGAAAAAGGAAACAGGAAAACGGGGGGTGAGGGAGAGACAGCAGGAGGAACAACAAAAATAGGTAAAATAGACAGAAGGGATGCTCCACTGCTTGGCTGACACACATGGGGTCTCTGCAGACTGAGAGGAAGGCTAGGAGAGGAAGGGAAAGAGAGAAAGAGAGCTGTGTGGTGCGGTGAGCAGCATCCAACCCCCTCCTCCCTCACTTCAAGCCTCTGCCTCCCTCCACCCCGACTGTGGAACTGTATGCTTGGCTTCTCCTGGTTTCTTTAGCATTCCTCCCCATCCTCTTCCAAAGCCTGGGAGAGGAGCGAGGCAGACAGCAGGGCTTGTCATAGTCACAGGCCGAGGTCCAGGCAGTGTGTGTGTGTGTCTGTATGTGTGTATATGCACACTGGGTAGGAGCATATGAACCTGTACTGTATGTGAATGTGTTTAAGCGTTTGCAATTGTATGGCCATGGTTGATGTGCTAATTAGCCTATGCATGCCTTCATAACGGCAGATCTCTCTGATATTATACATAATATCATAATATACATAATTGTTTGTAAGGTAAGGGATGTCAAATACTACAGGTTTTATTACAGTTTTCATAATTGGCCAAACTGACTGACCAAAACTAAGGTCAGCATAGTGTAAGTTGTGTGTGTTTTGTATTTGTGAATTGCTGCTGCAATTTCTCTTCAATAAAATCAATAAAGTACTCTATTTATCTATTGATCTATACTATCTATACATCTATACAATCACACCTGTGCATTTACATAAGATGTCTTACACAAACTGCTGTGTGAATATATAACTTTGTGTGTGACTAATGAATGTGTATGTATGAAACAACCCTGTCTCCTGGAAATTTGTGTATTACTAATTTGCTACAGCAAATGCCTTTAGAGACAGACGTGATGCCATTATCAGCATAATGAGAAAAATGTTCCTACAGACGGTATCTGCTAAATGTTTGCTGAAAACATATTTAATTTGTGCATGATTCATGTTTTTTATGGCTGTGTTTAAGCGCTCAGAGCACTTGGTTGCAGTTCAGGAAAGACTGGTTAGCCGTTGAAAAAGTCTTAAAAGTGACTTCAGGCACAAAAAGCACATGTCACCTTTACTGATGTGTAACATAAACCACAGTGTACAAAAGGAATACTCCCCTTATTGAAAAAACATAATCCAGGCAGCAATTGTGTTTTTCTCAAAAGCCATTTGGAAAAACAAATTAGAAGTATATAAATGTAATTTCTATTGGAAACAGGTTTGGTATAAAAATGTAAAAATGTGTGTACATGCTTGTGAATGTGCACTCATCCATGTGGACATGTCCATGAATGTGTGTACCTCAGTGTGTGTGACACTACTGTGTGTGTGTGTGTGTGTGTGTGTGTGTGTGTGTGTGTGTGTGTGTGTGTGTGTGTGTGTGTGTGTGTGTGTGCATGGTCTGTCAATGTGAATGAACAGGAGATCTTAGCTGGCGGACAGTATTGGCAGAAAGACCCCTGTGACTTGTGGAAGCTTAAAAACTCACACCAGGGACTTCGGCTGGATGCACACATCCTTCTCTCCAATATCTATAAATTATTCACCAAGGCTCGACTGATGGGACAGAGATCCTAATGAGAAAAATGTTGCAGGGAGACACTCAGCCGTATCGTGTGTAAATAGGCACCGTGTCATTACATATGTAGAGGGTGTGTGCTCGAATGTACGAGTTCGTGTGTGCGGGTTGTGTACAGAGAAACTAATTAGCATCACTGCCGCTGGACAAGAGGAATGATTAAGTCTCTCAGAGTAATTAAGTCATGGTGAAATAGAATAAATTCACTCATATCTTTTAACACTTGCAGTCTTTAACATTATAGATCCCGCTGATGTATAAGAGAAGGCCAATATATTTTCCCTTTCTTTCTGTTGCTCTTGCTCTCTCTCTCTTCATATATATATATCTAAACTACTGTTTTCATGCTAACTCTTAGCTTCCAAGAATGAGATGAGAAGATTGATATTAATCTCATGCACACTAAGTGCAAAGTGGGAATCAGGATGTGGTTAGCCTACTAAGCATAAAGCTAGACTGGAGGCAGGGGGAGAGAGCTAGAATGGCTCTCTCCAAACTTCAAAAATATGCCTCCCAACATCTCTAAAGCTCAGTAATTAACAGTCTGTCTGTCGCTTGGTTAACCAGTGCAAGAAAAAGGGTACTTTTAGGGTGTTTTAAGTGGTGTGTAATTATTTTTGTTCAATAACAGCTGGGCCTAGAGACGCTGCAGTGCATTATAGCTTAAACCTGTGCCACAACAGGAGACACTGCACTTCAGTACTGTTAATCATCAAGAAGCCAAGCTAACTGCCTCCAGTGTATATGCTGAGTTAAACACATCCAGACTCCAGCATTGGCTTTTTCCCAGTCTATCTTTGTAGATTAGCCTACTCATGTGCCACGTTTACGTGGAGTTACAGCTCACTGTAATCATTCCTCTTGCCCACACTGGCTGTGAAGAGATGCCGCTCTAATGCAAGTACACCGTGAGAAACAGGAGACAATTGATCCACAGTTGTTCTGTGCAAAAAGACATTTGAATGTTTAGCCTAAGTTAATGTGAAAGTTCAAATCAAGTGGGTATCTTCATCCTGGTCAGTGCATGAAGTTTTGCTGGCAGTGTCCTGTCCCAGCAACTAATTTCCAAATGATTACCAGAACCTCCACTGCAACTCAGCAAGGACAAGCCATGGAAACACAAATATGGGATTTCATACTAACCAGACTTTGGAAGATAGCCACTTGATTTGTCACAGTTTGAAAAAATCCAAATTTCTCTTTAACACACAAACATGAAATGTGTGTCATCTCAGTCTCAGAGAGAAAGCATGTTTTCCAAATCGTCGAACTTTTGTTTTTAATGCAACCTCTTGGCTGCCAGCAGTTTTGCAGTGGGGCAAGCAAAGCAAACAGTCAGAGGAGCAGATGACACAAATGCATCGAAGTTTCTAGCTCCCTTACCTGTCGACTTTCTCCTTCTCCTCCGAACAACCCCACACACCTCTCGCTGTCTCTCTCTCTGTTACCTTGGAGTCTGGCCGTCATGCTCCTGTGGCTCCACTCTAAAGGTTACGCTGTGTACCCACCGTCACTGCCTGTCACTCCCCCACCAACACACACACACACACACACACACACGCTCCACCAGTCCCAAGCCCTGTCAACGATATACCGCCCATACAATCGCCAACCTAGCTACAGTTTGCCTTTGCAAAGAGGACATTGTGGTGAACAGAGTTGGAAAACCTGGACAGGTTATAGGTTAACAGCTCTGGCCATAGAGGAGGTGGAGTTTGTGAGTGTATTAAGAGCGTAAGACAGACACAGTGTACAGAGAGACAGAAGGAATGTGCACATACAGATTTGAGAGTGTACTTGCGTGTGCATGTCCATCTGCAGTCTGCTGGCCTTGGCACATGGAATTAAAATGCTGCTCACTTGACAGAAATCAACGGGGTCCACAGAGGCCTCATCTCCTCCCCACCTCCTTCGTCAGACATTACTCCCTCCTTTCGTTCTCAAAGATGAATCCTCTGCAAAATGAGCTGAAGGTGTCTGGTGAGGAAAAGGGGGTAACACAAGCAGTGCATTAGGTGCCATTACGACCCTGTTAGTGTTTATTCATTTACCCTGAAGATTCTTCTTCATTGCAAAGTGTTGTATACTTGACTGCTACTTGCTGGGCAGAATGGGAAGAGCAAGTGCCACACATTGCTATGGAGGCCTTAAATGGACAAACCATTGATTTTTTAGCCATATTAGTGGCTCTAGGGATGGCAACGTCAGTCTGTCAGTCCACTGCTTTGGTTCAGACGTAAATATCTCTACTCCTACTGGACGGATTGCCATGAAATTCTGTACAGACATTTATAGTCCTGAGAAGAAAATTCCAGATTTTTCACTCTGGTAATTGTCTGACGTTTCCTCTAGCACCAAAATGAGGTTGACATTTGTGTCTTTGAGTGAAATGTTTCAACAATTATTTGCTTCCAAAGCAACAGAAACACTGGGAGGACTAGCTCCAACTCACATTACATTTGCAGTGAAGTAATACAACAAAATGCCGGTAAATTTGGTTCCTTCCAATCGTCAGATAGGCTTTACCCGTCTCTCAGGTCAATGTTCATCTCTTGGAAAGCCATGAAAGTCCACATTTATAATTTGTCTTGATTTAACAGTTTTATACTGCAGACTCTTATGAAAAGCAGTATGCGGTACATATTGCATTCTGTGTCTGCTGATAGTATGTAGTTGAAATAGAGTATTAGTCTTGTTAGAAAATATGGCAGCATTCTGTCTTGATATCAACTAAACCTTCTTTATGTATGACCAGCATCAGTAAACTGCCTGCTAATAACTCATAGAAGAAGAGGAACAGCTTTGTTGTATTTTAGAAACTTCCTGTGCATCTTCACACAGTCTTGCCTTCACTGGTTCATTTCAGCAGGGAATATTATACATATATTCAGAAACTGTGGCAGACAGAAAAAATAAGGAGAGGAAATGCTCTTTCCAGAGAACAATGCATCCAATGCATCCATCTGAATCTGAATACAGATTCCAGTAACTGTACACATATTACACAAATACACACACCCGCACACACAGTTGGAAACATCTATTGCTTTATTACTCAGTGAATGATATTTTGAACTGGGTGTAAAGAAACTAATCTGATTTTAGTCCTCACACACACTTGGATAAGATGCCTGACTTTCTTGAAAATTGTATACTGTAGTATCACAACTGCTCTCTCTGATATCTCTGTGAAGTTCTCTGTTGTTGAAACACTAAACATTGTTTATTCATTTTTCTGTCTCTCCTTCTCTCTTCCTCTCATCCCTCTACCCCCTTCTGTCTTTCCTTCATTCCTTCTCTCTGTGGGCCATCCGTGGTGCGTTCAAGCGCTCTGATGACATGCACCGCTGCGTTCTCAACATCTTGTCTCGTCACGGCAATTACACACACACTCACACACTCAGACATACACACACCCACACACATTTAACATTTAACATACTCAGTACACTGGAAATGTGGTTCCAGAGTGTCTTTTATATTGAACAATATGGTATACTCTTTGTAGTCACATCACTCATACAAAAAATGCCTTTTCTGGTGATTCAGAATGGGAAAAATTCTTTATATCTCAGTTGAATCAACCTTTCCTATCCAAGAAAAGACACACTCTGCCTCGCACTGCAGCAAAACAGATGAATTCAGGATTGAGAGACTGAGGGAGCGAGCAGGTGGTCTGAGAGGTCAGGCCAGGGACCAGTCACTGACCCCCCTCCATACTACCGTGAAAGGATAAGGGTTAATTAACAGCAGACTTTAATCGCCTCTGATGAATGATTCATAGCTTCCTGGTCTATAGTCAGTATTTAAAACACATGGACGGAGCCAGAGCAGTAATGAATTATTCAGGTCCTATGGTACCCAGCGCCACATTTCACTCACACTGAGCAAAGACAGAGCTGTATTTCAGCCTGTGAGCATCTAGCTAGCTTCTTGATAAAGAGCAAACAATTAATGTATTGCAATGTTGCATTACATATCAAAATCTGAAGAACGCAGAGAAAAGGGTTAAAGAGATAATGACTATGGCAATTTCCTGAAATGAAGCCATTGTGATGCACAGTCATTATTCAGCAAAAGAGAAGAAGACAAAGAGAGATTCTAGAGGCAGAGAGAAATGTTGGAAGACTGCCTCTGAGAAAGATAGATGAACAGAAAAAGAGAGAGGGAGTAAGTTTGGCCTGGTGAGATTTACTGTCTTATCTGTGAATGCAGCAAATAATAAGTCACCAGCTAAGCGTCTTCCATATATTCTTAAAATCCATGGCCGTCTTGTCACTGCGTTTTCTACACATCATTCAACCCCCTGTTCACTCCTTAGATAAACTGTGCATCAGCCCACTGAAAGATAGAAGTCTTCAGTGAAAGTGTAGGCTTTATTCGAAGGCATGGTAAGGTGCAACACTTACCAAGAAGTCAGGGAATTAAAAAACAAGAGTAGGTCAAAACCTCGTATATGGCTGGGCCATGAATGTCAAGGACCGAAGTGAGGACTGTCTGTGCCTTTTCATTTTGAAAGAGCAGCAGCCAGTGGAGAAATTCCAACACTCGGCCAACCAATGGTGTAACGTCATCACTTTTAAGTTTGAAAGGCTGGTCATACCTTGCTGTGGCCCAGCCAAAAAACATGGGACAATGATGGAGAATAAAGAGCCAAGATTAAAGGGACAGTTCAAAAATACATTTTTCCTTTTACCTGTGGTGCTATTTATTCAATTAGATTGTTTTGGTGTACCCAACTACACCCACCAACTACATCCCCCTTGTCTGACATTGCTAACTTGTGGAAATGAGTTTATAGCTAACTGAAACTGTTAGCTAAAGAGACACCCCAACTGAGGAGGAGACCATTAATGTTTCCATCCCACTCTGTCACGAGTATGAGCCTCTCGTCCATGAGTAGGATGGTTAAGGCTCTGAGTCTGGGGACCAGTGGCATCGTTAGGCTTGATGTCCAAGGTTGGAGCCCTGAATGTTTTATTAATAGCCCTGGAAAAACAGGAATAATAAAAAAAACAGCCCTAACCTATTCATTTGTCAGTTCAATCATGCATTAAAGCCCTCAAAAATTATTTGATATTGTTGATCAAAAACACAAGTACTTTTTAGGTCTTCTGTGTCATTCAAGCAGCAGTTTTGGTGCTAGCTAACTGATTCACTGAGGCAAGACTTGGCTATGGATATAAGAAGCTTTTTCAAAAAGAAAAAGGATGAAGGCTATGAGACGCAGGCGCGGCGAGAGGAGTTGGAGGAAGAGTCATCTCCTGTTGATGTAGCAGCAGATGAGTCAGGACGTGAGAGCGCCACTGCCTCATCTACGAGCTCCGGCTGGCACAGACTTAACATCATTCGTCACAGCTGAAAAGGAGCAATTGTCGCACAATAGAGGCAGAGGCTGTGAGACCAGAGTTGGTCAATTTTCAAAACTGAACAAAGCACTGGCATCATGCAATCGAGCATATGACTGTTCCATCAATGTTTGGCTCTCTTTTTCTTAGAGTTTTACTCCTGCTACTGAAAAAATTGGATTTCATGTTGTGAAAGCCAGTCTACATACAGGACCGCAACAACAATTTACAATGTAAATCTGAAAAAAATGCAGGAATATCCCAAAACAAATCATATGGCATGCCTGTAGTAGAGGGTGAAAATGACAAAAATGATCAAAAACACTACTCCATAATCAGATCCATGGAGCCACTCTCTGATAAAACAATTTCTACCAAAATGACAGATACCTGTACCTTTGTTCAGAGAGATACAGGTTGTCAGGAAAAAGGAAACAAACAGGAATATCTGGAAAACTGAGGCAAATAACCAAGGTGAATGAACCAGAAGAAAGGTAACGCTGCCTCGGTACATGTATATATGCCAGGGCTAATGACTAATAGAGGGCAGAAGTACAAGCCGGTTACTAATCAGATTATGGGCAAGGGCAGAAAACTCAAGGAAAGTGATTAGTGGAGAAATGAGGGGTGACAGAGTCTGTGAAATTCTGCAGCACACATGGAAACATGGAAAACATACAGAGTCTGAGGCTGAGGAGGGAAGAGAGCACTATTAGACGAGCCATGACAGCTTCTACGTACATTGTACATAGAAGTTAAAGTGAAACTAGACGTCTGATCACCTGTCGAGACATGACATGATAGTGGTGTCACGAATAGACTCGTTACTTTTTTCTTTTCTGAGAATGAGAAAATTTTACTTCTTTATCTAATAAATCCATCCAAATGTGGTTTCTGTCTTGTTCTACTCTGCTTCACATCCTGATTGTCCAGGACTGCAGAGTCTTCAGGTGTCTTTCCTCTCTCATAGGCCCAGTGGGTATTCAATGAAGACCTGACATGTATTTGTCCAGCTTTTTCAATAAGGTATCAATCAGTCCATTAAACAAGCCTCAACAAAGCATCATCTACAGTAAAATGCACCATTACGCAGTTGATAATAATATGTGATGAGCAGCTGGTGTTATCCACTGATCATCTGAAAAAATCAATAACCAGTCATGAACTCACAGAAACCATTCATCCCTAAAGTTCTGACACGAGGAAGCCCAATTAAGCTGAGAGCACTGAGAAGAACAATGCTTCTTTGCAAGAAAATCTGAATAACTACGGCTCCAGCTATTTGATCATTTCCTGCACAATTGTGGCCCGGGTTTAGGTTTGCCAACCCGCCCAAACACAGGCTAAGTGAAACGTCGTTAACCACAAGATAAAAACAAATGAGGCCACTGCACTTGCGGTTTGTGGGGAGAAAAAAGGAAAGAAAGAGAGCGCTTGCGGTGAAGCTTTAAAAGAGAGAGAACGGGTGAGACTGTGTGGGAGGAAAATAAAAATAGTGCAATGGGGGGGGGGGGGGGGGATTTGTTACTGTAATTGTGTCTGGAGCACTTGTTTACCCAACAGTGAAGACAGGTAGAAGCTTCAGGTTAAGGACACAGGTGGATAGATCAGTGTGAGAGAGACAGATTAGGAGATTTTCTCAGTTAGATTGCACGTTTAAGGCAAATGGAGGAAGATGGATGTCTAGTTTGCTTCAGTATATAATGTGGATTCTTATCTATAGGAATAAAACACACAAATGCACTGTACTGGAGAGAGTGCGTCTACACGTCGACACGACCTCTGTGATTTGGTTGAAAACTTCATCCCTGGCTGAGCTTACAATGTTTCTAGCTGACCTGTTTTAAAAAGGTTCCTAACGACACATGCTAAAGCTAACAGATTTGTGGGAAAAAGTCAGTGACTAAATGATGGTACACCACAGCGTAGTCTTTGTATTACAGAATTAGAAAAATTAAAATATTATTGAAATGTTATGTTGTTTGAACAATACTTGCTAGAGAAAAACTTACAAACAAGCAACAGATGTGTCAGGTTAGTTATATTTTCCACTTCTACAAGAAAACACTTTTACACTTCTACGAGAGAAAAGGCTTTGAGGACGAGGGCTAACCATTGAGACTGGCAAACATAATTGCCTCGAATAACGAGTTCGGCTGGAGTTGTTGGAGTGTAAAATTACCCAAACCAAGTAAGGAGCAGGAAAGAGACACTCGTCTATTGTTACTCTAAACTCTCATCTAGTGACATCATGGCTCCCATGTAGTCGATGGTATTGTCCTGAACAGATATTTTCTTTTAATGTAACCTGTAACCCCCCAATATAATGTAGTCAGTGAATGATAAGCTTCTAAGAGTTACTATAAAATACTTGTAACAACAGTTTGTAAATATTTTTTCTTGTGCAGTCTGCATTTCAAGACAATGTAAGCTACTTCTATAATGATGTCTGTGACAAATAAAGATTGATTTGATTTGAAGTAAACTGGTATAGCTAATAAGCTCGTACTACTTAAATTGTGAGTATGTAAGCTAGCATGCTTACCTTAGCATTTTACATAAGAGCAGGAAAACACTTTCATACAGGGGTGGGGAACATCTGGCCTCCTAGCCGTATGCAGCCCACAAGGCAATTGGTGTAAGTTATTATATTTGAATATAAAATTTTTATGAATTAAAAAACGATCCAATTAATATATGTATGAATGAGTCATCCTCATGTATATATGTGCTTTCCTCCTGATTGTGGTTTATGTGTCTGACACAAAACCTGAATAAATATACTGGATTAAAAAATATCTACAGCAGCAGCAAATGGGTGTGTTTTCGTGAATGTTGAAAATATTGAAGTGCATTAAAGTAAGATAAGCCAATGTGTGCAACTTGGTTTATGGAGTCTCTATATGTTGCACACGAACCTGTTCTCATCAGGCAAGTCAAATGAGAAATACATGGAAATCTTATGTTTTACTGTAGATATAATCACACAAAACCTCCAAAGAAAAAATGTGCGCGCGAGTGTGTGTGTATATTAGAGAGCATTGTCCAGTATATCAGACAGCCCCTGTCATGTTCATGTCGCAGCAGCAGGGTATAGGAGGTGTTCTTGTCTCTGAGTGATGCGATGGCATGAACAGCATGGTTTAAGAGCTAAAAGAAGGTCATCGATGTCTCGCTTCACTATCTCTCCCTCCTTTTCTCTCTTCTCTCTGTTGCCCCTGTCATCCCTACTGGATGATCCCTCGCTCTCTCTTCCACCCCGGCTGTCTTTCTGTCCTTCGTCACGGGTTGCTGTGTTCCATTTCTTTTTTCTTTTTTCCCCCTGCATCCTGCTCCATGTTGAACTCCACTCCTCTGGACTGATTTTATTTGTACTAGATTCACAGTCCATGGAAAGAAGTATTTGTAAACGGTGACAGTAAGAACTGTGAGATATCTACAATACAGAGAAAGACAAGGGTCCCAGACCAGTCCAGGTTTGTCGCTAAGTCCGTGGGAATAAGATAGGAGACAAGTCACCGGACAGAGTCGCCAGATCCATCTCCTGTCATCACTTAGAGAGGCTGTGACCTCTGAGCAGCGAGAGGATTACAACTGCTAAATTATTCACAATCTTTTTTTTTTTAGCAGGGATGTGAGAGTGTGTGTTGGTGTCTGGGCAATTTGATGGGTTTAAATGAACTGTTGACTGTTTTCACACTCACTATCTTCAGTGACAGAAGGCAGCATCACCTGACAGGCTGTTGCAAATGAATATCAGATTAAATCCCACCATATCGCCTCTGGCCATCTTATTACAAATATCTATATCCATGTCCTGGATGTTCTGCAGTGCATGGTTGGGCGTGCAGTTGGCTTATCTGAAATGGCGTGGAAAGTCAATGTCCTGTACACGAATGTGACACTGTAAACAAGATGAAGAGTCTTGAACCATAGCAACTCTGTAAGGTTGTACTCGGGCCCACTGGTGCTTTGAGCAAAATGCTAAAGCTAGCACAGAAACATGTTCACAATGACAATGCTAATATGCAGATGTTAAGCAGGTATGATGTTTACCTTGTTCCTAATCTTAGCATCTTTAGCATGTTAGCATGCGTAATACTTAATTAGCACTACTACAGTCATTGCTGTGTGATCACTGGCATACAACAAGGCCTACAATACAATAATGACTTTCATAATTATCAGGTATTATTTAATCATCTTATATTTTATAAACTAGATCAGAATATTAGGTTTCATGCATCTCTTACATGAATTTCAGAGAGAATTGAGATCACCAGATCTATTTCGGGGTTTGAGCTGACGTGACAGCGTGTGTGAATCTAATGCTCTTCTGCAGCAACTGAGAAGTCCTGGATATTTTCTTAACTGAAAAATGAAAACTTGTGCTATTTACCAAACATGAAAATCATTTGAGTTGACAGCACATAAGTGACTTTTCTTTGTATGAAAATGTTGCAGTATGACTTTTAAGTGACATTTCCAATGTTGTTTCACATCTACTCCAGACACGTGTATGTGTCTCGTTCACCCCGTGCGGTCTCGCTCTGTGTTTCCCTTGTTGGTGCGATTGAGAACACAGATTTCCTGGTGCACACAGCAGGTTGTTGGGACAGACAAGAGCTTTAATTAATGTTCAGTGTGGGGTGGAGGATTTCTGACACAGTTGCTCATTAGGGATCCAGTAGCTACTTTTGATCCACAAGTAATGAACTGTACGGTACTCTTATTCTGCCTCTGTCTGTCGACACAGTATTTCATTCAGCTTCCTAACATGTCACTGGTACTGTACTGGAACTGCTAATTTTCACACACTGTGTTTGTCATGCTTGCAAATCTAGCACCATTAAAACTACAAACTTGTGACAGTTTATACAGTCACAAACATAACTGAAGGAGAGGGAAGTAAAGAGATGACTTTTAAATAAGCTGTTTTTCAGTATTTCTTTAATTTTGTCAAGCAGCCATAAGTCTGTGGCAAAATATCTAATTACAGAGTACCAATACGGATATGAATTGGAGTGATAAATCATTATTTACCGATGTGAGAGGGCTTACTTAACCTTGGCATGCTGGCAGAATTAAAATGTGGATTTCAGGGGGAAAATCCACTCAGTATGCTGACCATGCCGTGGAAGGAGAGCAAGACACAAGTGCGAGAGGGGGGAAAAAAAGGAGAGCTGAAGATGGAGATGCACGGAAAAAACGTCAGGAAAGGGAACAGGTGCAGAGCACAGAACAACACACAGAAAGACAGCAAATTGAGAGACGAGTGTTGTGCAGAGAATCTTTGGAGAAGTAAGTCAGGAGGAGATAAAGGGATGAGATGGAATCAGCGGCCGGGAGGTAAGGAACAGGTAGAGGAGGGCTAGTGTGGTTTGGAGGGGAGGAGGTAGGAGAGAGGAGGAGAGGGGAGGGGTGGGTGGATGTGGAGAGCACAAGACAGATGACAAATTGTGATTAATAGATGGGGTCCGGGGCAGCAGTGTGGAGCGCAACTCATTAATAGAGAGAATTAGAGAGGCTGTGCAACTCAATCTGCACACTGTCACTCGCAATCAAGGACCATAATCAGATCTGCACACAGAGAGAGGTAGATGTCGGAGAGGAGGGGGGCTTCATGCACACACACACACTTTTTTCCCCGACACTTAGGAGGAACGTCCACAGGAGCATTCAATCCCACGGCCTAAACTATCCTGAACACTTAACCCCGACCAAAACCCAATCATAATTCTGCTCTTAACCTTAAACTGAACTTCTAACACTACAGTGGCACTTTAAGGAGATGAGGAAGTGAGGATTTTTCCAAAAAGTCATCCAAACCACAAAAATGACAAAAAAGTTTGTCGACAAAGCAATCTCAACACAAGGACCATTCAGTAGCAGCTCTGGAACTTTCAACTGTACCTCGCTTTGTCAACTGCTTCGAAGGTCGAAAATTAACGTTCAATCCTTTTCAGCCAACGTGGACAAGAAGTCCCTGAAGTGAAAAATGGAATTTTGAACATCTACAATTCCAAGACAGCTGGGAAAACTTCCCCCACTGAAGAAGATCATGTGAAATGTTTCAAGGAACAGCTGCTAAAGGAACCTGGTGGTGTGACTTTTTGTAAACTACGGTCAACAACGATCGGGTGATTTCAGTCTACAACTCACCTGTATGAGCATTGTCTGATCTTTATTCATTTGAAGGACATGTAATGGCATCCAGCTGTTTACTTGCTACTTAAGCATTGATGGAGTGAGTCTAGGGGCCAGTAGTCACTTGGTGAAAGAGTCCACTAAATCTGAGTGTCTGCTGTGATGAGCAACATTATTGTCATTTGTGATTTGACCTAGAGGGAACATGTACAGGTTGAATCATATGAGCCCAAGAATGGAAGCCTGCAGGACTCCACACGTCATGGTGATCTGCTCAGATCATCACTCCTGCCTCTGAGATATGATCTGAACCAGCTGAGGACTGTGCCAAATAATCCCACCCATGTTTCTAGTCTGTGAAGAAGTATTTCCTAATAAGGTATCAAAGATGAAGCAGCAACGAAACTGACATTTTACTTGAATCAGTACTCATACAGCTTTATCAGCCGGAATGGGACGCAGAGTCTCAGAGTGACATGCTTTACCATTCACCCTCCTCCTTAACAGTCCCACTGAACATGGCATTCATTTTATACTGGACACAGGCAAATTAATTCCCAAGGTATGTGGGAATCCAGGCAACAATGAGGAAGTGATGCAGTGGTCGGTCAGTTTACATGCTGTGGATAAATATCATTATTGTAGTTTCGAGGTCTCCTCTTTTGCATATTCCCTGCGTACAAAACAACAGAACAAACATGCTTGGCACAAAGAAATTCTTAGAGAACATCATAGATCACTTATCTAAAAAATCTTTTCTGATCTTGGCAGCGCTGGATCTTCATCGTAAGAGGGTTTGAAGTGTTATAAAGTCATTTTACTTCTACCCTTTTCCTGGCACACAGGAGTTTTAATTTGCACAGGCACAGCAGGTCCTTGTTAGGTACATGTAAAAATAGGTTGGATTTAAAGAAATGACTTCTGGTAAGGACAGTCTCACCACCCCATGCAGAAAAATTAAAATCATATACACACACAAAACAACCCTATTTTCCTGTATACACTGCCAATGTGATGCTATGACCCCTACATTTCCATTATCCTCACTGGCTCTCCCTTCCCCTTCCTCCTCGCTCGCTCTCTGACCTGTGAGATTGCAGGTCAGGTTAAGCTCTTTCCACAGCCACTTACTTGGCTTGTATTTGTGACTTGCTGTGTTGATAGCACCTCCACCTTGAATGAGCTGGTTAATACCATGGTAACCTCTCTGATCACATGCTGACTCTCTGCTCATGCCCTGATTGGTTTTACTGATTGTCCTAAACAGAGTGACTGTCCTGCTGGTAAATCACCCCTGTCCAGCCTTATCTATCTCGTTGTGCTGTTGTCTGGAAAACCAGAGTGTATCAGCTGGAATGACTCATTCCAACACATAAAACCTGTTTTAATGAATCTGGGGTAGCACTATAGACTATTGGCCTGCAGAAACCTGAGTTCAAACTTCCATGTTGGGAAGTTTCAGTAAGACATGTAACTCCCACCAGCTCCATGAGTGCTGTTATGTCACCAAAGATGGTTTCACTTCAGAGGATGTAAAAGGCATCACACATGACATACATCAGAATTTCTAGGATTTATCTTTTGCTGAGTTTTACCTTTTTAGCTGAAGAATAAACAAGCAAGGAATACTATTTTGCATTATTATGTTTACAATAATGAGATAAATAACCCAAATAATGATCTGTTGAAAGCTAATGATGTAACATAAAAACAGCTTCGTAAGAACAAGAAACAGTACTACACTTCCTTAAAGTGTGGTTTGAGTTCATTGTACCATCATATATAACAATGCTTCAAAGCTTATAAAACTTAAAATCCAATTACAAAAACAATTTAAATGTATCTTCTGATGTATGTTAGAAAATTGTTCACTGATCATCTTCACTTGCAGCAACAGAAATCCTGTCTTGAAATGAAATGAACGAGCTTGTCGTTACCTCACCTTTTCTCTGTGTTTGTTTTTTTGATTTGAGAAATTTGTGATTTTAGCCTTTCTAAATTGAATTGATTTTACATGGCTTCAAGGCTTGTGGCTCTTGTGATTTTAATGACAAAATATTATACTTTATAAGTTTCACTCACATGGAAAAAAACATCCTCTGTTACAAGCAGCTTTCTTGTGCTCAGTTAACCTGAGTTTTTCTCTTGCTCTGGCTTATGGACCTTTGTGTTACCAACAACAGCCATGACCCACCTGAGACTTAGCCCTGCAGTCATCAGGTCTTCAGATCTTCCAGTCTGTTGTTGCTGTAAAGTCTTTACATCAATCGTATCTCCACAGCTGAGACACCTGAAGGTCAGAAAGAGATACCAGAGCAGAGAACAACAGAGGAGATTTAACATGTAACTGTGTTAATCATAAATTCTGAAGTAATATTTTATCAGATAAAATGTAGTGTTGTACAAACCAAAGGAAAAGATCAAACTGTTTCTTCCTGTAATCCTGAGCTTTAATTAAACACAGGAGAGGATGATATAGTGCAGACAAGAACATATAGATATCATATATCACGAGAAAGCAGAGTGAGAGACAGACATTATGGCTTTGCAGCTTATATATTCATCGGCTTAGTTAATATTTCATAGGGCTCTAAAAACCTCATTC
Source organism: Chaetodon trifasciatus (assembly GCA_037975065.1). Taxonomy (NCBI): domain Eukaryota; kingdom Metazoa; phylum Chordata; class Actinopteri; order Chaetodontiformes; family Chaetodontidae; genus Chaetodon; species Chaetodon trifasciatus. The sequence continues at coordinate 1,837,912 of JBBMOE010000019.1, read as the reverse complement.
TCTCTAAATTGTCCTCCCTTCTTGGCAATAATAATTTAAATGCAGGGAGCCTCTGAGTGTGTCACCAGTGTGTCAGAGCCCACATGTAAATTATATGTATATGTGTGCACATATGTATGCATGTAGGCACTCACACGCGCCATAAAGTCACATAAAGAAGCCCGGCGAGGCGTGCACACACAGAAGTGGATATGAGCCGAGCAGTAAAAGCGCATATTCACAAATGCAGAAAATTCTTTAGTTTCCCTTTAGATTTGCCAATTTTGTAAAATGTAGAGACCACACAGTTTCCCACTTTCTGACAAGCAGTAGTTATTTTCTATCTCCAAATGCAAATGTGACTAGAGGCTTGGCAACTGCCTGAGGGCTCAGTCGGCTGACAGTATGCATTCTGGGGAGTGATCTATTGATCCATATTCAATATCTGCTACACTCTCCTGCTCAGTAAAGTTGGGAGATGAATAAATAAGGAGCAGAACTGACAGTACATACAAGTACACTTGTGCCTTAGAGGACTAGCGGCTGCCTAAAAGGTTTACTCGTCTGCTTCTTGTGTAAATGCCCCTTAGACCAACAATTCTTGATAAAATGCCTCTGCAGGACAGATGTGTTTCTAATGTCAGGTGTGTGTTCCTAATACAACTGAGTGTGGTGTGGACCTGGAAAAAAAAAAAAAAAAAAATCTAATATTTCAGAGGAACATCTATTCTATAGCGGTCATCAGCATCCCCCAAAATAATGGCATAAAAACAATGTCCAATTTGAGACTTAATTAATTTATGAATGCTATAAACGTAAAGCCAGGGAGAGAGAAAGGGAAGAGAAGAGACCAGGAGGAGATGAAGGAGGCGGGGGGTTGTCAGCAGCGATACATCTTTCATCTCTAACGAGGTTTGAAAGCTCCAGAAACACAGACATTGACAACAACCCCAAGACCACCACTCTCCTCCTTTCACCTTATCCTCTTCACTCCGCCATCCTGCGTGATGTGTGTCACTCTTACATCTGTATAACCTACACTTTGTACTCACACATCAGCCTCTTCACACCTGCTGTTCTCGCACACACAGCTCCACATACATGCTCATAGGTGAAAATCTTAACTTGGCTGAGCTTCAATACTCTTCTACACACTGTATGATCTGTTATGGATATGATTTGTCTGGAACATATGAGGGATTGCCAATCCCGGCATGCATTTTTACAAGAAAACTAAAAAAAAAACAAAACAAAAAAAACAAAAACCCTCTTCAAATGATCTTTATATTACAGTAATTGATATGTGTAATATCAAATGAAGACAATCCAACAAGTAACATCATTTTTTGGTTGTATGTCTAACTGCGGTGAGAAGGGAGAAGGACAACCTTTGATTAAACTATTAAACAGATGTAGTCATTTGATTTGTGAAAAGGTCACATGCAGGATGGTACGATGTGCGCGCGGTGTGTGTGTGTGTGTGTGTGTGTGTGTGTGTGTGTGTGTGTGTGTGTGTGTGTGTGTTACGGAGGGAGGGAGGGCGGGGGTGCAATAGTAGGCAGATGCTGAGGAGAGAGAAGCAGGACGGAAAATACAACAAGTGAGTGAACTGTTGCTCTGCAAATAAAGTCGCTCTGCAGCGGGATTTCTGCACGGTGGAAGTGCGTCAAAGTAACTGGTCAGAATATGTGATTTTATCAGAAGGGAAACGCCACTTTGAATTATACTATTTGTGCCCCTTTCTTTTTCCCCCTTTTTTCTTTTTCTTTTTTTTTCTTCTTCTGCTCGGACTGCCTGTGAGCGCTGCCTCGAGCATCTTCTGCCGCTGCGGTCCGACCACCATGCAGGAGCCCTGGATGAGATGCTGCAAGTTTAAATGGTAGTGTGACTTTGAGTTTGGGTTACAGCGCAACTTCACCCGATGCGACGCTGAGAGCGCTCCGTCAGTCTTGGAAGGATTTCATTCGGGTCCTTGACCAGTTTCCCTGCGGCGTTTCCATCTGAACCCGCAGCATGAAAAACCACTGAGACCCTGGCTGAGAGGACGGGAAGGTGAGAATAAACCGGGTAAGGTGATCTGTTTTGGGGTGCAGTTGCAAAAAGTTTACTGGTGAAATCATTATCTCCTTTTGCTCTTTAGATCTGGATCAAATCTGGATCAGCGTTTGAATTATCAGTCACCATTTTAATTTAAAGGGAATTGGTATTATTATTTTTTTTGCAGTTAAAATAATTTAGCAGTTTGTTGCATAATGAATGTAGGCCTGTAATAATATCAGCATGTAGCTGTGAACCCAGCTTGTTTGATTAGTGTATTTCAGAGGTTACCCACATCTTTACTTTTATCAATAATAATAAAGATGTTTAACTTATTGTGAATCATTATGAATAATCTCTCTGTAGCATATAACATCACATCATTATTTGAAATTGCTCAACAGAAATTTAAATGTTCATGAACTGGAAAATGAAGTTTATTTATTAATTATTTATTAGATTTCTCCTGCATTTTAAGCTAAAAGTTAAGGCTTTTGGTTTTGTTCATCCATGACTTCATATGTGTGTGTGTGTGTGTGTGTGTGTGTGTGTGTGTGTGTGTGTGTCTTCTTTTCCTTCTAGATTTCAAGAGTGATTTGCTGTGATGCCGTGATAAAATGTCCCCTGCTTCATCCAAGCTGCCTTTAAAACACGAGTTTCCACTTTCAATGCAATTTGGCCTGCCCTTTCGTCAGAATTAGCCTTTTTATGACCTGTAACAAATCTGTACTTTGAATGGAGGAGTAGACTGCTGAGATAAATCTAATCCAGGCTCCTTAAACAACATATATACGTAGAGAGAGGTGTGAGCCCATCAACAAAAAACAAGCAGGAGGAAGAAAGAAAAGAGCAGAGATTTAGCAGTGTCCTCATTCTTCTCTTCTCATTCCTGGACAGACAAGTAAGGCGCCCTTCCCCATATGTGTTGGGTGAGATGAACTCCAGTGGGAATACTGTAGACCCCACCTGACAGCTCTCTGCCTGAGCAACTGAAAGCTTTTCACTGGAGCCTCCACAACCACAGAGCTGGATTTAAAAAAAAGAAAAAAATTGCCTGAAATCCAACATCTCCACAGTGATGCTCATTTTTGACAAAGACATTTAGAAAATATATATTTTTTTTTTGCTCACAAAATGGTATATTATCTTTAGATAGGTGGAAAGCTATCAGACGTTGTGAACCAGAGGAAACTGAAAAATAAAAGGATACAAAACAAATGTGCTGAACACCAAGAAATGGAAAAATCATTTTGTCATTCACCCCCGACTTCTGATTTTCTCCTGTCTGAGAGTTGCCAATCCCGCTCCTAGAATAGCCCCATATTTCTTTTCTCTGCCCCTCACAATCACATACTTTCCTCCTTCACCTTCTCCATCCACTAGTCAATTTGTACCCAGAGTTCAGCCTGGCCGGCACAACCATTCCAGCTAAGGGGGAGGAGGACTTCCTCACACTGGCCGCCTCCCGGCTCAGTCGCAAGAAACGTGTCATCGGGGCTGGAGTCGGCGTGGCCATGGTTCTGGTCCTGCTGGTGGCCATACCCCTATTGGTCCACACCACCAAGGGGGGAGGGTCCGGAGGAGGGGGCACGCATTACGAGATGCTTGGGAGCTGCAAGATGGTGTGTGACACTTTCACCCCCCCACAGGGAGAGCTGACAGCCGTCTCCCCTCAGCCCCCAGACTTCCCAAACCGCAGGGGGAAACAGGGGTTCAGAGGGAGCCCTGGACTTCCTGGTCCTCCAGGTCCTAAAGGGGCCCCTGGAGAACCTGGCAAGCCCGGCCCACCTGGTCCACAAGGGCCTGGACCCGGTGGCTATGGCCCATCCTTCTACAGTCCCAAAATCGCCTTCTACGCAGGCCTACGCAAACAACACGAAGGGAGTGAAATACTGAAGTTTGATGACGTGGTGACCAACGTAGGGAACTACTACGAGCCCAGCACCGGCAAGTTCACCTGCCCTCTGCCTGGCATCTACTACTTCACCTACCATGTCCTGATGAGAGGAGGTGATGGGACGAGCATGTGGGCTGACCTGAAGAAGAACGGAAAGGTGAGTTTGTCCGTGGGGGTGTTTGAAGGGTAAGAAGTGACTCTGATGTTGTGATCTGCTGTGAAAATCTTTTGTACATGTTTTTCCATGTTTTTCACGTGCAGAGTTTGATCCATCACTTTGTGCCACCTACAGCAATGGACACATTAACAGGAACACTTTTATCATGCATGCTAGTGAACCATAAATTAACAAGTTAAAATAAAGGGCAAAATACACAGTTTGTAACTGCCCTCCAGAACGTCACATACAGTTGTTTTCCCATGTGATATTTCCAAAACAGTTGCAAAAAACAAAATGGCTAAATAAAACCAATCTGAAGGCACTATAATTAAGGGTTTGGTGAGGCAGAAAAGTGTTGTAGGTAAGGGTGGAGAAAGATCCTAATTTGGGTTAGAATAACTATTAGTTAAGGTCAGGGTGCCTTGGTCGTCATGGTAACAATAATAAGCACTTGGTTAAGGCTAGGGAACGATTGTCAGGGTTACAAGAAACCAGTGCTCACTGGTTCGATCCATCGTTCCATCTCGACTTCCTCCCTCTGCAGACTTTCTAGCTCTAAAACATCGTCACACAGCTTCTTTTCTCTTGACGGATGAGATAGCTCCCACAGATGGTCGAGGACTTTATCACTTGAACATAAACATATGTTGCTTTTGGGCATTTGCTGAGTGATGCTGTCATTTTCCTTGGTAAAACAGTCTCTAGATTAATGGGCATCCCAAAAAATATCATAAGCAACACCTGCCTGACAAGGGGTCAACAATTGTGATGATTAACAGCATCACAGAAGAAGTGTTTGTTGCAGGGCTGTAGAACTGGACTGCATTGTATTGCACAGGTGTTGCTGGTATTGTGTAATAGTTTGACTACCATGTTAGAAAAAAAATGTTTCTTAACAATAGAACATTTGGAGCATCATGATGAAGTTTTAGACAATGAAAAGTGTGAAGCAAAGGTTCTAAAAAGTATACCAACAAGAATCAAAATGCTGCTTATTTAGAGCAGAATTATAGTATCTCAACTCTGGTGTGGAGAAAAACAATCAACAGTCTATTAAACAATACAGTGTCATCAGAAAACGTTCAAACAGTTTTTATTTTTAAAGTCGATTTACTTTGGAGGACAAAGAAGACGATATGAAGGCATGGAAGTAGAAACAGAGGTGGGATTGCTTTACATGGAAAACTGTAATTAATTGTACAACTTGCAAACAAAGGGAGAGAGAGAGAGAGAGAGAGAGAGAGAGAGAGAGAGAGAGAGAGCGAGAGAGAGAGAGAGAAAGAGAGAGAGAGAGAGAGAGAAGCAATCAAGAGAATAACAATCTTCCGTGTCTCTGAGGAACAAAGCCAAAATGCAACAGCTGGCTACTGTCTTCTGAGGAACTCTGACTTTAATTCAAATAAATAAACAAGTACAAATATCTGGAAAAAGCCTTGAATGCCTCCATCTGGAGATCAGTGACAAGCTTGAAGAACTAAGCCCTCACTCTGGTGAGGAGCCCTGATTCTGACATGTGCTGCAGAACAGAAGAGTAACATCCTGGGGATTACCAGAGAAGAAGAAGAAGAAGAAAAAGAAGGAGAAAAATGCTTTGCATTGTTACAAGCCAAGTCAAACTAGGTGTTTGATGGTATAACCGTGATTTCTCTACATGTAATTCACACGGTGCATGAACTGACAGCAACATGCTGCTGAGCAGACCATCAAGCAGTGATATGCTTTACTGAATCTACATCTTAAAAGACTCTAAATACAGCAAGTGGGCCACTAGGAATTCAACAGAGGACAGATTCACAGTTTGCCTTTAAACCTTTCTCACTAATCCAAAAATGTAAAAAATGTTTCAAGTTATTCCTTATTAGATGAAAATGCAAAATTGGCCCATTTTTAACTTTTATTGCTAGCTGATGGTGCAGGGATGGACAGGAAATGTATGACCTGCAACAGATATCCCCAGCTTGATATGAGTCTGAACCATTGGGCTACCAGATAATTTTCCCTATTTTGCATAGAGTTGTTTTCTTCAGTAATTGAGGTGGTTCTCATCTACTGTTGTTGTATGGGAAACTGCAGCCAGACACGTGGTGTCGCTTGCTAGTTCTTATCACCTTGTAATGAACTTCACAGGGAGTTTAATCAGTGGGGGTCACGAGTGTAGCAACAAGGACATGCAGCTGGCCATGTCAGCTTTCCCAGCACCGGCCGCAATTCAACAACACTACCCACAAGGAGTACAACTGTGGGAGTCAAATCTTGTTACACTGGAGCTTTTTCCCCCTGCACCACCGTGATGCCCAGGTTCCTGCTGTTGATTGGTTAGCAGGATATATAAAACACTGTGCAACAGATTTTTTTTTTTTTTTTTTTGTGACAAATTTAACATTTGTCAGTTTTGCTTCTTCTTCTTCTTCTTCTTCTTCTTCTTCTTCTTCTTCTTCTTCTTCTTCTTCTTCTTCTGTGTGCAATATTATAAATTACATTTTAAATTCCTGTTTCTGCACCAAAAAACAATAACTTGCTTCTTCATCCATGGTCTATAATAGTTCTGAGATATTCTGCAACCTAATATGATAACATCTATGGTTAAATCAGTATAATGTCAGGTTCAGTAAGAAAAAAACTTTTTTCATAGGGCTTTGGTTTTAAAGACCTCCCAAATACACACATCATTATACTGTAGATCTTTGCTGTGACTGATCAAGTCCATAAAAAAGTTATCCCCTATTTCATTGATTTGACAGGACGTGCATAAAGTGCAGAGTAAAGAGGACAGACAGTTAAATGCCAGATATAATTGGGAGACTTGGTTTGTTGTGTGCCTTCACAGACATTGTCATTCCTGTCTTCTCCTGCTGTTAAATCTTTCATAGCCTTTAGATGAGATCTTCTCCCCTCCACCTGTGCCCCTCCTTTACACACACACACACACACACACACACACACACACACACACACACACACACACACACACACACACACACTTTTATTACCCGCACTGGCTATTGACTCCTTCCCCATTAATTATCTTTTCCATCAACTAAATTATTTAACCCAATTCAGTGCTGATCTTGCCCCCACAGTTTCATTGCACCCACCCCACTTTTTTTTTCTCTTAATAGGTTCTTGTAGCAGCGTGAACCAGTAAAGTCAATGACAAAAAACTTGAGGATAACGCTTAAAAAGTTTGTCAATTTAGAGACTCGTAAAGACAGTCAGTTGCACATTACTCTATTATTAAGCTGTTAGTGTAACAATCTTTTTGAATGGGTATTTTGTTGATGTAGATTTCATTTTGTCCACTATCAGATTATGAGAGCACACACTGAAAGAACAGTTTGACAGCTTGAAAATATGCTTCTTCACTTTCTTGCCAAAATGTTAGATGAGAGGATTGATACCACTCTTGTGTCTTTACAGTAAAATAAGTAGCAGGAGTCAGCAGTCAGTTAGCCTAGCTTAGCATACAGATTGTAGACAGGGGGAAACAGCTAGCCTGGCTCTGTCCAAAATTTACAAAATCCACTGAACTATTGAACAATCGTGGGCAAATTACTTGAAAAATGTAAATAAGGGGTCATTAAAAAGTAATTACATTACTTAACAGCAAAAGTAATTAGTTACAGACTCATAACATTACTTTCATTACATAGCACAGCTCCTCCAAATCCTTCATATGCACACATCACATATGCTGTATTTAACACAAACAGATAATTAGGTCGTCTGGCAGCAGCCAGCTTATGTTTTCATTGACCATTAACAGTTTGCTAAACATTGGCAACATTGACTGCACACATGTTTACAGTGAAGCTACAGGTTTCATCACTGGTGGTGGTGGGAACAAGTTACTTAACAAATAACTTTTTCAAATTAAATAACACAATTACAGTTATGGGCTCGTTACTCCTTACTTTTATCTTACCTGAAAATAGTGGACAATTGCAGAGGATAGCAGGTTCAGGACTCTTCAGGCAATGTGAGCTCGCTTTTCATCGCAGTGATTGTAATGTTTCTAATATGAACTGAAGAGGACTGGGTTTGTTAAATATAATTATTATTTATCCACTGTAGCAAAGAATGTTCAAACAAGCAAATCCTACTGTGTAACCAAGACAATACAAATGTAGCTAACAGGAAGGAATGCCAGTCATTGCCCTCTGCTGGTCAGGAGTATTAATAACTCCTATCATTACAGTCATAATGTTACAATGACAGATACAATTTGACAGTTGTCTCACATTGTGCTGCAGCAACACTGAAATAATACAATGTAACTATGTGTGCATTAATAAGAGAATCCAAGCAGAAATTTGAGTGACGTAAAAGTTACTTCCCCTTGTAACTAATCACTTTCACATGCAGTAAATTGGTAAAATAACTTAATTACTTTGAGAGAAGTAACTAGTAACTAATTATTAATTTTCAGTAACTGGCACAACACTGCTCCTCACACCTTCAGTCCCATGCTTACATTCAACAACAGTCAGTGCAGAGAGGCCTTTATCAAACTCCTGTTCAGACAGCGAACATTCAGATCCCCCAAGATGTCGAAGTAACAGTTCATTGCTGGGATCAGCACTGAAAACAAGTAATAACATTACTAAAACCACTGGTAATCAACGTGTTACATCTCGTTTGTTTAATTTGTACAAAAATCAACAAAATGTCAAACTATTCCTATCAACTCCATTGTGTCTATAGTTTGTTTTGCAGCATGGGTGGATGTGTGTGTGTGTGCAGGTGTGTTTGTATACAACAATTGTCAGACTGATATGCACGGTGTTGATCAATGTCTTGCCAAAAGGAGCTGAGAATAAGACACATCCTGAGGAGGGATCACTGCAGAGACAGGCAGGACACAGACAAGTGGGCTGACACAGAGAGAGAGAGAGATGGATAGATGGATATTCACAGGAGAATAGACGGAGGAGGACAGGAGAAAAGACAACATGAGAGCGTCCTCTGTCCTCTGATCAAGGGAGGACTTGAAGGGCAAAAGCTATGCAGCCAGAAATATGACTAACATACGTGAAACAAATCAGGCTCATGTTTCCAGCTGAACTGTTAATGAAATGTGCTGCTGACGTGCAAGTTTACGCCAAGTTTGCAGAGCCGAATCACCCAATGCAAGGAATCCTGTTCACTCCTCGTGTCCCATAACTCATCAAAAGATTGGTGTTGAGGTAGATGACCTTTTCAATGGATATATAATTCACCACCAATATGTACTTTGCCCTTTACAGTGATGAGCAGGGAGTGGGAATATGAATATTTATAGCTGGTCCAATATGGGAGGAACTGGGTTGGTCAGTTGGTCAGTCCGCACACACACACACACACACACACACACACACACACATGCACACACTATAGTTTTGATGATGTCAGAGTGGTAGTAGCATTTTAGCGTCTCTTCTACTATTGACACACGGTAACCTCATTATGTGGCTGTGGCACTAGGTTGGATTTGACCTACTGGAGGATGAGACCGGTGGACAAACCTGTGGCTTATTAAAGGCCAGCATAATGCTCTGACATGTGGCTCAGCCGTAGCAATGTAAAGGTTAGAAGGGAAGATCAATCAATCAATCAATCAATCAATCAATCAATCAATCAATCAATCAATCAATCAATCAATCAATCAATCAATCAATCAATCAATCAAAAGTAGAGAATCAAACTTTGGATTGAGTCTACATTAAATGTATCCAGGCTATAATAATAGATACATCGGTTCTGCTTAAGTTGAATGTGTTATTTTTTATTATAGTGAATGGGTTAATGTCTCATTAAAGGTGCATTAATTCCTGTAAGCTAATGAATGAGGGTTTGGACAACTGCCATCTTTAAGGCCAGCTGTCAAGCAACAAGCAGCAAGACAAGTTGTGCAAACACTCTTTTGTTATTTTATGTACTGCACCTTTAACTGAAACCAAGGTTTATGTATATAGCCTACATGAATCACCAAGAAGATATGTGAGTTAACAGGATAATTAAATGTAACATTTAAAAGATGTGGTGATGACAAGCCTGGACTCAATTAGAAGAAGGAATGGCTCGCTTCCAGTAGCTAGGTGTGATGTGGCTACTGTGAGAGGTGGAAGCTGCTAATTACAGTATGTCAGACAAGGTGTCAGAATGGGCCTCATGCGGCACTTTATAAGACAGTTTCAAATTTATTCTATTTTGGCACGTCTGAAGCTGTGTCTTTTTTCATGCTGGTAGAATAATTCATAATCAAGAGTAATTTTCTGTGCGGTGCATTGGTTTAGTCTCAGACACAATGGCCCAACATTATAATGGGGAACATTTTGTGATGAAGGAGAAGAGTTCACCCATTCAGACAGCATTTCTTGTGGAGCAAACAGAAAGAATCCTCTCATATAACCTGCGGCTTGCCCTTGTTTTCTCTCTTGTCTTTTTCTCTGAGTCCAAACACATTTATGCGCCTGTTCATGCACACAACCATTATTTGACTATATGTTTCTGTTATAATGGCTGAGGCCATTATATTGTGTTGACTAAAACGACTCTGCTGGTTGTTACTGTGTTTTGCCGTGCCTTTGTTGTGCTTTCCTTTTGCCTCCCCATTATATCGTTATTTCTCCTCATCAAGGAGGCAGGATCTTGCCTCTTTCACAAGCAGCAGTGTTTCAGCAATGTTTGATAGTGGCAGAGATAACATGAACTTTGGTAAAATGTACATTGGATAACTCAGGTTTTATTTAACATGGATAGAATTAGAGGGATATTAACTCCTGACCTTTGAGCAAGTTTAATACGATGAGTGTTGTTTGGGTCCCTGCCATCTTCACTCTTTATGTGTGTACAGGTGTAAAACACACACAGACTGAATACGAGATAGTAAACACTATGTCATAAAGGAATGGTATAATTTAACTTCAGAGCGGAGGTTTTGCTCCAGTGATGCTCTGCAGGTAGACCCTGCACAGAACCCATTTATATCCAATTATAGCATCTCCTCTACTCTCAAAGGTTTCAGTCTAGAGCCAATTAGAGACTGTCTAATCAACATCTTGACACCTTGGGTCTTGAGTGTCATGGCAAAATATTAACATCTAGCATGCCAATTAGTGTATGAGTCTGCAGTGCAGGAAAAGGGTTACATGTCGACCTGCATAATAGAAACAGGATACCTCAGGTTGGTACACATGGATGGAGCCAGCGAGAGCACAGCAGCTTTTACAAAAAGGGCCATTTCAATTGCCCTTCCTTTCTCTCCCAGTTCACCCTTAGAGGTCCCTCAGGTAAGTTTAACAGAAACCGAGCTCAATCGCCTCGCTCCGCTCTGAGAGGTCTGTACATCACAGTGAATGAATCCTGTCAGTTTTATTACCAGAGGATCAAGGCACCACTGCGAAACAAAACAAAACTGAAAAAATAACACACTACATGGACAGCCCACCTCCCCAGCCTCATTTATACCCCCATCCCCCCGCCTCCTCTGAAGCAGGCATGCTTGATCAGTTTGTTATCCAACGGGCTCCCTCCCCATCACTCAAAGCCCCTCTCAACTTTGGCTTCCTTTACCCGAATCTTGTGCTTAGACTGTTAAAAGTGCACGCAGCTGCTCACCCGTCTGCGTGTCCTCATTCAAATTTCTGCTTTCACTACGTAGCTTTCATTTCTTCTTTCCCCATCTCCTCCTTCCATCATTTTTCACAGACATAAACGTTATGAACACACACTTTGATACTGGGTCGATATACGAAAAGAATGATGAAGATCTTTAGCTGAATAAATTTGAAATACAGTATGTCAGCCCTTAAATATGTCACACAAATCAGTGGCACACAGCTGAAAATGTAGACTTTATTGAGCATTTAGCATCGTCAGTGAGTTATCTCTATGCTGTAAATTTCCTCTCTCGCTCCCTCTGTCCCTTTCTCCCACCTTTCTCTGTCTCTCTCTTCCCCATAATGTTGCCCCCTAATGAAAGGTGGAGGCAGTGTAATCTTCTCTATTGTCCCGCGGGTCTTCATCCTCCCCAACAGCAGCAGATCAAGTCAGAACAACGTCGGGCCAACAGACAGAAATTCACTCCCTTGTCACTATCAATCTCCTCTGCTGTTGACAATAATCCTGATTTGCCTTTCCCTCTTGTTTTCACTCCCAAAGCCCCAGCGCCTCCTGCCCACTTTAAGACAACAAGGTTTCACTGTGATTGTTGCTGACAGCTGAAGCTGCAGATTCATCTGCGCTGGTGCTGCAGTGTCACCAGCTCGGCTCGGTCCAAGAAATGATAAGATATTCCACAGAGATGGAGGAAAAATTCAAGTCCCTGGATTAACAGAAAACACAATACAGCAAATTATCAGTTAAAAGTCCTTCACCCAAAATTGTACTTAAGTAAATCACTGATGCATTCATCAGCTCACTTAGAAAGAGCAAGTAAGAACTTAAAAAAATCAGTTATGTTATGGTACAAATAACAGTTCATATTTAAATGATTTTTCAAGACAGATAGTTTCCAATTTTTTTGAGTAAGATCAATTTGTCAGATTTACAGTAAAAATGTATTTAAAGTTAAAATATGCTGTGTGAAGAAAAATGGCCCCAGTGAATGATATATTACTATATGAGTTACATCATCAGTACATACATTGCATTTTAAGAAACATTTTATTCTTGTAGCTGGTTGACATGAAACTGGTTTTACTTTATTTACTGTTGTGCAGTTTAATCATAATCAATGTATGCTCAATGCACTGTATTTTATCATACAGTGCATTTAAATAAAATCATATTTTTAATAGAAATCTTACTTCTAACTAAAGCTGTCAGATAAATGCAGTAAAAAGTATAATTTTTTATTTTGGAATGTAGTGGAATTAAAAGTAGCTTAAAATCAAAATAATCAAGTATGTTATGTACCTTAAAATTCTAATGAAGTGCTGCATTTGAGTAAATGCACATAGTTTCCATCCATTTTCCAACACTCAAAATATATCCTCTTGCACATATTTCAGTTTTTCTTTTAATGTCAAGAAATATTTAATATAGACACATAATTAAAACTAAAGCTCTGTCTTTCTTCATTTTTGTTTCACTGAGTACAACTATTAATTCATGATTAGCTCATATTCCACAGTAATAGCGATGCTAACTGTGATAACATTTTAAATGCCACTCTTAAAAATATGTGCATAAAATAAAATAACTAACTTGTCCACTGGGTTACTGTATATACAGGAGGAGATCGTGACCATGAATTAATCATAAACATAACACGTTAAATGTCAGCATCTCCACTGTCTGAGTCGAGGTTAAGTAAGCCTACGCGTCTCATAAGGAACTCAACCATGGAAAGCCATAAATAACATTGTGTCCTTTTGGCTCGCAAATATAATTAACTGATGTTCATGTTCAAAAGGCCATTTCAATGAGGATGTGTGAATATCACTGCTGCAACTTTTGCTGCGACCCTCAAATGCGACTGATGCAGGCATAGGCAGAGCCCAGCAGTCTTTGTTAAAGTGCTGCATGCTGTTTAATCGCCTATTTTAATTGGAGGGATTGTGATGATGTTGTCCATCCTCATGTAGAGAAGTAAACCAGTTTTAATTGTAATCTTATACTGTATTTGTAGCAGGTTCCAGCAGCCTGTCAGCCTCCAACTCAGATGAAAAGACTATCAGGGGAATCCTGCCATTCAACCATGTAGACAGATGTTGGATGTACAAGATGTCAGAATGTCTTTACTGTTATATTTTTCCTAAAACCATTAGGTCTCCTCAAGGGAGCTGTTCAGTCCCTTCAGAGCAAAGCAGTCTAACAGTATAAAATAACAAAATGTCTCACACGCCATGTGGTTTTTCTCAGGTGTTCACTTGAGATTCATAAAAAACAAAGAGGAAAGAGAGCTGCTCTTATCGGGATGGAGTGTGCGTGTGCGTGGGATCTTATCCTGACCTCCTCCTAGTATTTCATGGGCCCATTTGACCACTGTAGCCTATCCTGTGCCCCCATTTATTGTGATTGTATGGAGTTATTGAGGAGTTGGACCTATTAGGCGGGGGAGCTGCCATGGCTGTCCAACTACCAATTACCGTAGCCCGGAGCCGTGTATAGCCTGCCCTGACGCATCTGGAGGTATGAGGGGAGAAGGAGGTAGAGGATAGAGGGGGTCGCGTGTGTGTATGTGTGTGTGGGTCCTCAGGAGACCTGCCACAGCAGCACGCCGTTAATCAATCCGATTTAGACCGGACAGGGACACACTTAGTCGCTGCTCCCGCCACCACTGCCATGGTGGGGGAGAGAAAATGTGTGCGTGACCTGCATCTCATTGGAGTGTAAGGGCACAAAAAGATGGATAGATGGGTCCAGAATGAAGAGATAGCGATGGGGTAGCGAATGGGAGAGGGATGATGGAAGGGGCGTGAGGTGTGGAGGGAGAGACAACAATTAATGGAGTGATGTGAGTTGAATTAAAACAAAGGAAATGTATCGATTTATTTCTGTCTGAAGGAGGGAATAAAAATGTTCACTTTCTCTACATGGGAAAAAATGCTTGTATGGAGATATATACTGAGAAGAATTGATGAAACCCGTTGGGGGAAAAACTCATTATAGGATGGAGGATGAGGAGAAATGGGGAGTTTAGTCTTATTTGATTTGTCTTAGTGATCATGAGAGTCCGGAAAGCCTGATGGGTGGTGGAGATGATGGACCATATCCTCAGTCACACACAGACCCAGAGCTGGAGACAAGGATGGAGTGAGGATATCATATTTGCATTCATTAATATGTATGCACTTGTGTACTTTATTTTCCACTATTAAATGGATCGTCTGCTTGAATAGTTGATTACTTATCCAATGATAGTGCAATTTATTATAAGCGGATTTGCTTACTGGGTGCAAAAACAACTTACTTGGACATAGAACTTGGGAATGGGAGTGGACAAAATAACAGACACACCTACATAATGAAGAAGGCTTCCTATTAGCCATCAAAGCAGCTGGTTACCCACAATGAAATTGTTATTGGCTGAATCCTGATCTGTGCCAGAAGAAAAAACAAGTCTTTGAGGACAGAGGAAATCTGACATTATATTTAGTAACTGTGTGTAACCACGGTTGTTTCATTATTGCCATTTCATCCACATTATAATGAAACTTCTCCTTAATGGCAGCATGTAGGGGGACATTACGATCTTGGAATATGGGCCCATCATCATTGTGCTCAGTGGTATCATACTTGTGTTAACTGTTATGTAAACATGTACAGTAATAAACAGATGTAACGACTTCCTCTAAAATGGCTTGTGGTGCTATTACAGACCCAGCATCATGTTTAATCAGGGTGGATGACATCCTCTGGGTTTCTCCTTGCATAAATCTGTCCAGATGTAGATTAAAGAGTGAAGTGCGACTCATTTGACCATAGTACTTTTTAGAATTGTGTCAGGCTCCTGGTTCTGTGGTCTTCACACCAGAAAATGCATCTTTAGTGCATTGGCTTTGAATATGGCAGAGATTAAAGTCAGTTTTATGAAGCTCATATTGTCAGTGTCTTGTTGTGACGTGATGAACCTACAGAGAATTATCATCAGACTGTACAGCAGTTCCCCTTGTCTCGGGAAGCATTTTCATGTCTTCAGCTCATTGTTTTGGCTTGCATGTTTTTTTTTTCTCTTGCTGCTCTCATTCGCGTTCTTTTCAGCCACAGCAGGCAGCTGTTCTCAGTGAAAAAGCTAAGAAAAAGCGACTAGCTCTTGAACAGAGTATTTTTTGCAACTAAAGAGCCAGATATTTTCCTGAGGAGCTGGTGGAGACCAAAACAGAGCTAATAGGGCAGTGGCTATTGGATTTACATTAATCAGGTGGGCATAAACTGAATCGTACTGTTCTATATGTAAATAGGCAACTGCTTGCAAACATTGTGCTCACAACTTGTTTGAAGTCATTTTCTTGTTTCTTGTACAGTCTTTATCGTTTTTATGGATAATATATAAGTGTAACATGGACCACTTATGCAGCTTGAGAGCTGTAACTGTTAGTATCTACTTAGTCCACCTCACTGAATGTAGACCCCTTCCACTGCCTGCGCATTACCATGTTCAAAATCCCTGTTGCAACAGGAAACAACAGCAATCTCCAAGCTGTTAACCTACAAGCAGATCTATGCTGACAATGGGACGTTGCCCCAATCTGGTGGCTAACACTACGAACACAAACAAGCAACTGTTCTGTGCTAAATGTTCTTTTGTGGGGATTTCATCATTTTAATGCCAGGGCTCACTTCTTAAACAAGTTCTCCTCAGCACTATTTTGAAAAGACTCTGTCGTCCTCGTTTGTGATTGGTTTAAAGAGATCCAAACAAGCCAAGGTGTTTTTTTTCTCGTATACCAGAATCATAATGAACGCAGCCCTGAGACTATGTGGGTCTAGTATGGTATTGATGAACAATTGTTGTGGTTCAACTGCAACAAACAAATGTCCATCTATCAGCAGTCAATGTGTGTATGTCTGCACATTCATTGTATTTGCTGTAATTTCTTGACAAATGAACTGATGTCCTCCCTGATTCCATCTTCGCAATCCCTGTCAGACTCTTCTCTGCAACAGGTGGATCAGGTGTGAGTGTAACAATCCTCTGGAAAATTGATGGTGGCTAAGAAAGGTTGTGCTCTTAGATGGAGGTTTGAGGCCAAAGATCACTGCACATCTCATCTATCTGCCCAGTGGACAGGAAGGCATCTCTACTGATGACATTACACCAAGATCACAGAATGAAACAGGAAATAAAATGGAACTGGTTACACCTCGATAAAGTAAACTGACAGTGGTTGTGGGTGGGATACTGTGATAAGATGAAGAGGATAAACCTATTAAAATCAGCATCTGTGATCACAAACTGGATTTGAAACTGAATTATTCTTATTGATGAATCTGGTATTATTTTGGATTTTACCATTTTTGTATCAAATTGGATCATTGGATTGCATAATATGTGTATTCTTCATGTTGAACACATAGAAGTCCAGATTTCTGCCATGTCAGCTTCCTCAACACAGTAATAAACATTTAGATGACTGTGGTGAACGAGCCTTGATTGCAGGTGATGATTGGAGTTTTGGGGCTACAACAGAGGACCAGCAATTCAAATAAGAGCAGAGAGGATTATGGGAGCTGAGGTTTGAAGACACATGGATGAGACTAATACTTTCCCCTGATGAAATATTTGAAACTAGGCAGTGATAAAATTCAGTGGGCGCACATGATCACAGATACGTGAAAGCAATCTGAACAACCTGTAATTGAAATTTTGTGTTTTATTAATGTATTTGTAATTTCTAGCTTTTCAATTCTTCAATTCAATGCTTAATTAACACGAATGTCCTAAAACAATATATAGAATATCAATGAAATGCTTCAGTAATGTTTTACCTGGAATGCCAAATTAATTTTAATAATTAAAAAACAAGTTCATAATGTCAGTGGAGAGTTTGCTCAAGCTATGAACTGCTGCAGTTTTTCATCCTATGAAGACTAAAACTCAGGAAGAAGCATCAGATCCTTGTCAAAATATGGTATATGGTAATGGTGAGATTTAAAGATATTTAATATATAACACAGCATACTGTGTAAAGTACCCTGAGTTGCATTGTACCCAGTTTGGACCTTTGTTATATCTCTCTCTCTCATCGTTTCATTGTCTATAATAAAAACTTAAAATACAGAAAAAATAGAGCAGAATTGACAAACAGCAGCTTCAACACAGACCCAAAACTCTATAAAACACACTCATGATATCAGTGTTCTCCACGGTATATCCCTGTTTCTTTCCATCTTTTGCAAACTATCAACTTCTTTTGTCCCTATCTCAGGTGAAGGCCAGTGCGATTGCTCAAGATGCAGATCAGAACTATGACTATGCCTCCAACAGCGTCATCCTGCACCTGGA
This sequence comes from Chaetodon trifasciatus, assembly GCA_037975065.1. Taxonomy (NCBI): domain Eukaryota; kingdom Metazoa; phylum Chordata; class Actinopteri; order Chaetodontiformes; family Chaetodontidae; genus Chaetodon; species Chaetodon trifasciatus. Next base: position 1,819,909 of record JBBMOE010000019.1, on the reverse strand, counting down.
CGTTGGGGATGAAGTGTGCGTACAGCTGGACGGAGGCAAAGTTCACGGCGGAAACACCAACAAATACAGCACCTTCTCTGGCTTCCTCATCTACCCTGACTGACAGTATACTCACATTTATATACTCCCTCTCTGTAATAGAGCAAAAAAAAAAGTTTCCTCTCCTTTCTGCATCTAACACACCACGCTGCCATAATGTAATTTGTCATTTCAATGCTGTTCCATACACAAAACATGTAATAACATGATCACAGTTAACAAATAGAGTTTGAAGAGAATTAGTGTAAAAATGAATACAGTATTGTATATATTACCAGTTAACATTTACTTACTGATACACACTCGTGTAATCATTATTCTGTGCCATAAACAGTCTGTGTAGGCATGGCCAAAACATCTGTTTCACATGCACACATTCACTTGTACACACACACACACACACACGTGCACACATGAATTGAACTTCTCCTATCAGCTGTTACACTGAGACAAGATGACCATTTCAGCCACTGGTCTGAAATCACCTGAACTGATCGCTGAATGTAGACTGCAAGTCGAGGTGTGTGTACTTGGCTGTAGCCTCTCGCCTTCACTGTGAGATGGATTTCCAAACGAGAAATGTCATGAATTTATTGGTCGCAGCTGATAATATAGCCAACACCAAGAACATAATCCGCTCTGTTGTATGTCTCTGTCCATGAACGTGTGCAAGCATATGTGTGTGTTTGTGGTGAGACATTAAGTGTCACGTTGCTGTTAGTTTGACTTGCACAGTCTCTGACTCGTGTTAAGGGAAAGGGCTGTCAAGTTGTTGGTTACAGTCCCTTAACACACACAGTATATTGATACTGAGGTTTAGCTTTGAGATTTTCCCTGAGCCAGAGCTTATGACAGAGCCTCATCATGTCCTGCTAATGAGGCTTCCTCTGCTGCCTCATCTGCTCAGTCATATTCACACCTGACATCCATAGTTTGCTGTATGACTCTACTGAAATAGTTGAATAATTTTGGTAAATATGCTTATTTGCTTCCTCACTAATCGTTAGGTGAAAAGATTGATACCATTCTCATGTCTGTCCTTTCATTATAACGATACGGCCAGAAGCCAGTTAGCTTAGACTAGCACAATGGCTAAGTTGTATCAGAGAGGAAGTGGTTCATATGAAGTGTTGCCAACCATTTTGAAGCTAATCGACTGTCTGACAGGCACTTTGAAGAAGCATACTGGCATCTTAATGGTAATGTATCGTTGGAAACAGCTAGCCTAAGGTCTAAGGTTATACAGTCCACCTACTGCAACCTTAAATTAACACGTTATATCTTGTGTTTTGGTAGGCATTCTCCGGACAGAGCCATGCTTGCTGCATCCACCTGTTTCTTGTCTTTGTGCTAAGTTAAGCTAACTGGCTGCTGGCTGTAGCCTCATATTTACCATACATAAATAAGAGTGGTATCAATCTTCGCATGTAATTCTGTAAGAAAGCAAATAAGTGTATTTCACAACATGTAAATTTATTCCTTTAATTTGACTGTGAAAATCCCCACGTCAAGATGTTTCTGAAATGCAGGAGACTGTTGTTGATGTTTTACTGCCATATGCCATACCTATAGGTTTTCTGTGCCTTACAGTATCTTTTTCATTTTTATTTCTTATGCATGAGACAGTTTCCCTCGTTGAGTCCAGGTCTTACGAACAAACCGCCATCTGACAAGGATTTCTAATGAAACCTCCTCAACATGGGGCAATCCACACAAATGTTGTTACTCACTTTTTGAAATGCAGGTACAAACTGAGGACATCTTTGTATGGATCTGGATGGAGCTCACTGTAAATAAGAGTCCGTAAAATGGAGACCAAGGTTCATTCTGATTGGTGGGTGCCAGCTGAGGGACTGAATAGCAGAAGCATGTCACTGTGTATTTCAAAGTTTGCATCCAGAAAACGTATAAAAATGTTGATGTAACCAAATTATTATATTAAACAATTCTATTTTTTTCATGATATAATACTTAGACGGGTACGATATAACACTCTTTGAGCACATCTATTGTAGTTTTACAGCCATGGAAGAGGAGAGCTTCATATTAGTCCAATAATACACCTGTTAAAATGTGTGACAGAGACTTTCTTGCCAACAAGTAGCACAGATCCACGTCTGAAGCCTGATGGCATGACTGTACCCTGAAGAGATTTGAACTTTTCTGATGAACTTATCATTCTTGTGCTGTGATTAAAAACCCATCCTGACATTGTATATTGTGCACAGACATTCCTCCCGAGTGGCTTCACATAACCTCTGTGCCATGCTGCTTCCCACCGTGTGTGTTTTCTGGCACTGTTACCTTTGCTCACAGGCAGCGTGGATTCATTGTTGTCACTGTACTTTGCAAGCTGAGTTGTGTGTATTTGTTATGTATGAAATCAGCATAGATTTATCTCTGCCCTTGAAGACCAGGAAACACAATAAAAAAGAAAGAAAGAAAATTCAGGATTATTTTGCTGTCAGAGCAAAACCAGTGTTTTCTTTATGTGTTATTCCTTTTGTTCTGCACTCTCTCCCTGCAAGAAAACAAAGATCTCAGCAGTTGTTGACGTCTGTTGTGATAAGTTTTCACTGCTCAGGTGTTTTTTTTATTACAAAGATGTCAGCATTTGTCAAAGTTATCATAGAGTGAGAATCAGATATTTATTTAAGGACATCTAAAACAGCTGATAAATATCTTGTAGCACTTCAGACAAGAGTCAACAATAACCTACCTGCCATATCTTTGTGTTGATATTGATAAAGAATAATGCACTAAATTATCTGACTTTGTGAACATTATTTTTTCTTTTTACAACTGCACTCTGCCATCTGAGCATATGACATGCAATGAGCAATAAACGGGGTAAAAGGAAAAGAAAAGAAAGAAACAAAGAGAGCATCCAAACAGTTCCCTTCTTAATCCTGGAGGAGATTATGTATACATGACATATTAATAGATTAGTTTGACAGACAGGAAACAACATTTTTAACACATAGTCAAGATAGATTGAACATTTGATCCAGTGTTTCAAGGCCATCTTGGAAAAACACTTTGTTATTATGTGAAACTGAGAGTTAAAGTAAAATAGCAAATTGAATCTCTTACAATGCATTATAGCCCAGAGTAAGGATGTGCACTGATGCAGGGATTATAAATCATGCACTGTCAGTCACAATTATACACTCTTATTCTGGCAAATGACACCTACTTATGTAGTTTCCAACTGTAGATTTTCTATCTTTTGCCAAATGGATTCATATTTGGTGCCCCAGTCTTTGCACAAACGTTTGATTTGTTCAACCACTGAGGTATTGATCATGTCTGAGAGCCGTATGTTAAAAGATGGTGCCTCTTGGGGACGTAAATGAAGATGAATAAGTAGTTAGATAACAGATAACACTCTCCGAACAGGTCTGAAGAGTGTCCGAGTTACTGCAGTAATATTCAATGATTTTACCTCATGATCCAATATTGAAGCTGCGTGACTCGACTGACAACCTGACATTAGGGACCATCTCAAAAGAGAATGCAAAATAGCCAAGAGAGCCTTTGAGATTTTTTTTTTCTTACACTTCAACTTGATTTCCATCTGGAGGTCCTCCCATTGCATGCACAACCTTCTATTTTACATTATGCACTATGGGTCAATGAGGTACTATAGCCCATTTTTATCAATACTGACATTTAAGGCCAACTTCACATTCTTCTTGGCCTATGGCCTTATATAGACAGGTGTAGACTACAGTTTTTCAAGAAAAATCATACAATATGGCCAACTGCTTCAGTGCATCTACTCCTCTAAGCCTTGTCTGACGTCGCTGGCTTGGGGAGTTTAGTTGTAGCTAACTGATACTGCGAACTAATGTTGCAGCTCAGCCGAGGACGAGCCATTTTATATGCCGCACTGTCACGAGCTCGATGAGCTCATGGACCTCTTGTCCATGAGTAGATGCAGACATGCTTCTGCGCAGTGACACGGTTGGTGGTTGTAATTTGGTGCAAATAATATAGTTCCTATATGAAACTGCTAACAACAAGGTCTGTGATCTATCTTGAATAACCAGGACATTATTTCTGCAAAAAGACATTACTGTTGAGTTTTTTAAATGTATTTTTTGGCAGTTTGAGCAAAGCTGATAGCCATCTAGTTCCATCATATTCAGGAGAACTCACACCAAAACAGTCTAAATGGATAAATGGCACTGCAGGTAAGAGGAAAAATGTATTTTGGATTTTGTCCCTTTAAATCTTTTTTTTATTCATTACCATTTGGACCATTAGTGTTTTTATACAGATCAACTTTTTCAGTGGCTTGTTTCTGTTTGTTTAATGGGCTTCAGACAGCTACAAACCATGCCTTATTATTTGATTACTTTTGGTACGTGGTTAAAATAGTATATTATAAATGTTATTTTGTGGACAGACTTTGTGGACAACTGAACACAGAAAACAGACTGAAAATCTAAATATAGATACAAATATATGTGGAATAAACAAACACAGGCAGTAGGTTTGCATTACACCCTTGGTGCTTGTTTAATTTTTTGTTAACAGACATTTTTTTGCTGTAACGAGGCAATAATATGCAAAAAACTGGCAAATGCCGTATCTTACACCAAAATCTCAGCACGTAACACACACTGTCAGTGGGAGAGGGCAGCTTCACCTTTCTGACACATATTGATAGGTATGTTTGGATTAGCCTGATGTTGCTAGCTCTAGAGATGTGGAGCCTATGTATCATTGTAGGCTGCATGAAAGAATGCCTTGAGACTTTGTGGACACACCCCCCTGTTTCAGGCTCATTGTCAGTTTTATGAAATAAAGTCAGTCCTATATTAAGAAATCCATAATTAAAAGTTAAATTGTTCAGGAGACGGTTAAACATAAATACTAATTGGCCAAAAACTAACTGAAATGTCTGAGATCAGACAGATCTGCAGTTGCAGCAACCTGTTTGAAGGCAGCACTCCCATTATAAGCCTTGTCTCTGCAGCGGCTGCTGCCTCTACCTACGCTCTGCAAAGCCACCGTGTGAAAATGAAACACGGCTGAAGCGAGTTCTCACCTCGGCGGAATAAAACAAGAAGATGGATCTTTAATTAAAGGTGAGAGTAATACTATTCTGGAGGAGGAGTGCTGAATGTGGTGCATACGAGAGGTTTGGGAGATGTTGGACTTGGGGATGTTGGTGGGGTTGTATCTCAGCAGTGTCCCCCCTACCTCTGAGTCCCACTGCTCCCCACTGGCAGATTCCAGCGTTAAGTTAATTGGACAGGGAGAGAGCGGCTGAGGAGGGAAGCGTTCAGCCCCATTAGCAATACCCCTGTGGAAGGCTGAGCCGAGAGGATCACAGACTCACAAATAGGAGGATTAAAATAATCAATAGGCTTCACTCTCTCTCCTTCAGCACAGACGGGTGCACCACACACACACACACACACACACACACACACACACACACACACCCTCCGTAACACACACACACACACACACACACACACACACACACCGCTACACAGATATGCACACACACGCACATGAGCAAACACAAACATGCAGACAGTCTGAGGAATACTAGTTCAAGGAGCACTACTCCCTTCAATGTTGTCTCTGGACTTTCGCAAATTAGCCTGGGTCATATAAAATTCACAGACACACACACACGCACACACAGAGACAGACACACATACACCTATTCTCTGCTAATGAAGGTTAATTTGAGCCTTTGACTGAACCAGTAAAAAGGTCAGAGACATGAAAACAGTCTGACGGTTTATATTTTACTCTGTTATTTCGGTTCTCTCCTGTCTGCTGAATGTCCTGTTTTTATGACTTTCATACAAAAGTCTGTTCTTATTAAAGTCTTTCTTCTGGAACAACTCATTGTGCGAGTTTGAATGACAAAAACTTTCTTTCGTCCTTAAAGCCATTATATTGAATATGATTTATGGAATGTAATTTTTCCAGGCTAAACTGTTTGCAGTTCGTTTTTTTTTCCTTTCCATATAGTTTTGTCATATAGATTTTGCATATAAGTACTTAATGGGGCTGTGATGTCACATAATATTATGCACTGAATGATTCTTCTTCTTTGTTTGGAAATATTACTATAGTATACACACACACACACACACACACACACACACACACACACACACACACACACACACACACACATACATATAATCTGAATATTCCCAAACAAAGAAGCATCATTTAGTACATATTATATAACATCACAGCCCCATTGAGTAAATATATGTCAAATATATATGACAAAAACATGTACAAGTGCAACATTTTTATAACAGTATGAAAATATTATAGAGAATTTACCCCCCAAAAAGAGATACAAGTCTGAGAGAATTATTTATATGTTTCAGTAGGAGATCGAGGTCCAGGTCGCCATGTAAAGAGCCAATACCTTAAATAGTGACATGCACATACAGTGATCATTACTATCCTAAAAACACAAAAACAAAATCCTTATAAATAACAGGCCAGTATTTATCACTGGGCTGAAGAAGGAAAATTTATGTAATTTTGCCAGAAATACATAACAAATGACACTTAAGACCAGAGTTTAATTTGAGTTTTCATTTAATAACTTTCACCGTCCCCCTGCTGCCACACTGTCACTCTCCTGAATCAAAATAGATATCAAATAATAAGCAGCACATACGGGACATTAAAGAATAATACTGTGGAAATTGTGAAATCAACTGTCATCATCAAATGTTTGAAAGAGAGCACCTTCTCAGGTGCAATCAGAATAATGAATTTATAGTGGGCCTTGTGGACAGCACATACCAGATTCACATGAATGATTATCAAATAAATGATTAAAACCACATGTTTAGTAAATACAATATGTGCAGACTGCTACCTAAAACTTGTTCATGTATGTGCCGGCTTTCTTTCGCAAGTGTCTCATCAGCACAGTTACTCAGGTGCTGCTGCAGGAGGTCAGTTAATTGCTATGGATGTAATTGACTGTCAATTAAAAAAATTAAATTAAGCTTTTTTTTTCTCTTTTTCAGGATTTACAAGTAAGTGTTTTGTTTTGGGTGATTTAAAATTGGCCTCCTCATGTCGTCTATTCAAGGCAGTGGCAATTAATCAACCTCTAAATCACACTCAGTGAGGAAGCAGAAAGTGACAGACTGAAAAGCACTGAGATGGTTGCGTCATACTTAATTTTCAAATAGACACACTTCTCTTGCAGTTTGCCACTTACAGTATGCACTGGCAGCTCTTTGTGGTACATCAAATTCCCCACTGATTCTGAAAATGGCTTCCGTTTTCAAGGGTGTAAAAGACAATGACAGATCTGACCAGCTGCTAACCAAACTGTAGACCAGAAATCTTGTATACTGCTGCACATCTCTGTCAAAATACCTCTGTATTATGAGGATTGTCCTACTGGAGTGATCCGATACAATGTTTGTTTGGCACAGAACATACACTGGAGTGCAGTACATGAGTAAACCTTCCAGTCTGTCTAACCGGACAAAACAAGATCAAAATGCATGTCTGCAGTGATGAACACTGAACCAAGTGTCTTGAAAAACACTGTAATATGTTGTCTCTTGTTCTCTGTAAGTGCACATGGGGCAGTGATAAGAACTGTGCACAAAACACCCCTCACCCAATTCCTCTCTCCCAATGAATACAACAGCTGGATAACTGTGTGATGATTATATGCAAAAATGCTTTTTTTAATTATTTTTTTTATGGACATATAACTCATCATTTGATTTTTATCCTCTGTTGGGACATGGAGTCAAGAACGGGTTACCAAGGCACTTAAAGGAATGTTAATAATGTTAATTAATAATGACAACCAGGAGCTGGAGCTATAGCTGCCTGAAATAGATTTAGTTTGAGCCCTTGTCTTACGTGATACCACCCCCATGTACCTTCTCTGCCCCTACTGCACTGTCATGTTTTTCAATTTATAATTAGACAAATGAAAAGAATGTGCATGCCGATGGTGGTCTTTCTATAGGAGGGTACTTAAGTACAGCTTTCAAGTATTTGCAGTTGGCTGCACTGGCCTACTTTTTACTAAATTTATCTGACAGCTATAGGTACTAATTGCCTTTTGAATTCAGATTTTACAGAGTACCTAATCCTTTGTATCAAATAGGATGTGTTGCTGTACTACCCAGCAGTTCATAAAAAAGATAATATCAGACACATCTCATACCACCTAATGATGATCCAATAATATACTAAAATGACATTGACAAGAGCCATTCTGCATGATGCCTGGGCGACTTAGACTTGATATTTAATGTTCGTTTTGTTGCTGGCGCGTCTGCTCTTTTACTTAAAGTATTTTTACAATGAGATATTGTCGGCTTTGCTTTCAAATGCGTAATCCTCTTGCAGCCCTGGAGCATGGCGCGGCTTTTCAACTCTGTCACACTTTAATGAAACGTTTTGAAAATCATTCTCTACACAGTTTCGCCCCCTGCTGTTCGCTGATTGTTATTACAGCCCATGTGTTGTTGTCTGGCAGTTGCAGTACCAGATCTTGGCCGCTGGGCGGCAGACGACGTCGACTAGTTGTCTGCAGGCAAAGATGGCGGTACGGAAGAAAGACGGCGGCCCGAATGTAAAATATTTCGAAGCGTCTGATACCGTCTCTCAGTTTGATAATGTCCGCGTTTGGCTGGGAAAGAATTACAAAAAGGTACCGACCGCATGTTTTGTAACCATACACACTAAGCTTACATTTTTCACCTTAAAATGTGGGCACTTACCTATTGGGCAGGGGCAGTGACAAAGAGAGGAGGGAGGGTGCTGCTGAACGTCCAGCTGTTTGATTCACTCGAGCCGGGATACAAAAGGATGCTGAGCCGACCGCTGCATCAGATGCAGCCACGAATGGTGGCATCCCTATACGATATTATGGCTAAACCGATCCAAAAGCACCACACAATCAGACCTGCGGGGGTGGGCTTTTGCAAAAGGGGTGACATTAGCCGGCCAGCCAGCTAGCTAGCTAGTTAGCTAATCGGCTAACGGTAATGCAGCTCAGATCCAGATGTTGGCTCTGTGGCGCGCCGCGCTGACTGAAGCCATGGCCCGCCTGGAGGAAGTCTGAGCGGTGTGCTGGCGTTTAGACAACGAAATATCTACATTATTCCATTTCTCCAGCAAAAATGATGAGAACACGACCGACATTTAATCCCCATATCAGACATTACAAAGCCTAATAGTTAACTTACTCTGAATAATAAAGCAAATAGCAATACAAACTTAAGTGTTTGACCACACAAAGCACGTATCAGCACACTTTAGTTTCATTTTACGGGTCTTTGCGGCTCAGGTCTAATCCCCTCTGTGTTGTTGTCCTTTCAGTACATCCAGGCTGAGCCCCCCACCAACAAGTCTCTGTCCAGCCTGGTGGTCCAGCTGCTCCAGTTCCAGGAGGAGGTGTTCGGTCGACATGTCAGCAATCCTCCACTCACCAAGCTGCCAGTATGTCTCCCAAATATCTGTCACTCACACACACATACACATGACTTTACCCCACTAAGGCACCCTGACACTGTTATGTCCTGTGTGCAGATGAAGTGTTTTCTGGACTTCAAGTCAGGAGGGGCTCTCTGCCACATCCTGGCTGCTGCCTACAAGTTCAAGAGTGACCAAGGATGGTAAGGCTTTCTTTCTACCTGGTTGAACTTATTGAAATGATGATATTACAATTTACTGTGCTCAGTTGTATTTTGGCTATGTTGCTGTTTCATGTGTAACTCCAGTCTAATTTCCTGGTAGGCGCAGGTTTGACTTCCAGAATCCGTCGAGGATGGACCGAAATGTGGAGATGTTCATGACGATCGAGAAGTCCTTAGTGCAGGTGAGTTTTCTGTGTCTGTTACTCACATTACCTGCACAGTCAAAGTGCAGCTGTAATATGTTATTTTTGTTTTGTAAAAAGCTTCTTTAACTCCACACACTTTCACAACATTCCCATAATTTTGCTCCAAGTAACGCTGTTGTTTTTAACAGATCAACTGTGAGGAGTCATTTGATGAAGATGCTCTGTTTCGTGTATGTGTGTGTGTGTGTGTGTGTGTGTGTGTGTGTGTGTGTGTGTGTGTCTGAGAATCAGGCTGTGCAAGATTTACAGGCAGAAATAATGAAGGCCAACCAGTCATGTGACTTGACCAGTAATCCTACTTAGTCAATCTTGCAGTTACACTACAAGATCATCCAGCTCTCCTAATCTGAAGAGCTAAACAGCACAGAGCATTGACACAGTTCTTATTTTAATGGAGATTGTATGAAATAAAGATGTAGATTTTTCTATACTTTCTTGCCTGTTTGACTGTTTGCTTGTGAGTGCCTTAATTTCACTCGTTGACACATTTGCTACATTTCCTCATTTCAGAACAACTGCCTGACAAGACCTGTCATCTACCTGAGTCCGGACATAGAGCCAAAACTGCTCGGGAAACTGAAAGACATCATCAAAAGACATCAGGTGTGTTTTTTGATTTTTTAAAAGTCTCTGTTTTACAGGCTGAAAACTTGCCTGCACGTGAACCAGAGATGTTAAGTTTTCTTTTTCAGATCATATATCAATCAGACTTTTATCTGTTGCAGGGCTCAGTGACTGAGGACAAGGCCTCCAGCTCCCACGTTGTCGTTCCTATTCCTACCAGCCTGGAGGAAGGTGTGGCTTCAGATGTTTAAGCACAGTCTGTTGTTTTTACTGTGAATTCTGCTGCACCGACTTGCTTTGTGCTGACTTACTCTTCTGTTTTTGGTCCAGAGGAGTGGGTGCGTCCTGTGATGAAGAGAGATAAGCAAGTGTTGCTCCACTGGGGATACTTTCCTGACAGGTTGGTGCTGAGTTTACACAGATACGAGCACCATTCAATGTTTTACACCAAGCTGACAACTGTTGCCTCGTCTTGCTGTGGAAGTAAAGCACAGTTCTCACACTGTAGAGCGGATCTGCTGCATTCTTCTTCTCTTGAAGCTTCTCACTTCCTTGCACCCTACAAGCTTAAATTTTACATTGGTGTACCTGAGGTAACCCAGACTTGTCATCTTTCCCCTGCTGTGACCTTTGACCCTGCTCCTCTCATCATTTAGTTATGATACCTGGATTCCAGCCAGTGAGGTAGAGGCTGCTGTGGAGGATCCTCCCAGTCCAGAAAAGCCCAGGAAGGTATTTCACCTGTTGTTTTTTCTCATCTTTGCTGTTGCTTGTTTCTCATCTCTATGTTTTTCTGTTGTCCAGTGTGCTAGAATAAATTTTCAAAGGAGGCACGAGGCTTTTTTGCAGGGAATCCCCAAATTTCTGGTAACATAGTCCGGCACAGTGAAAGGGAAACCATTTGGTGGTCTGCTCCCCAGGAGACTCTTTCCTAATATTCCGACTAAAAACACAAGAAAAAACACTGAGGTGTAAATGCAAGGACACAAACATTTTTCACTGACCAAAATGTTTTGTTCAGAACCAAAGATACAGAGAGTAGGGCTGCTGAGGGGCTGCAGCACCTCCTATGTGATGTACACTCACAGAGAGAGAGAGAGCGTGAAACTGTGTTTGATCCTGAGGCTTGATGTTACTCTACAGTTCTGAGGTTTGTCTGTGAAGTGTATGAACTACACTGAGTCTGCTAACAGTGACAAACAGACAGAGAGATCTGTGTTCAGACTTCGCTAGTCTCCTCTATGAAAGGTCTGTATCCTCACTGATGACAGAGAAAACACTGATGTGCTTTTATTCAAGTGAAGGGGCACAGTGAATGAAGGAGGGGGGGGCACTGTTCCCCCCACATGGAGCCCACGCTGCTCTCATCTATTGCCAGTTTTTTAAATCTGTGTCCTTTCTTCTCTCTTAATTACATTTCAGTCTCTTCTTTAATATTCTGCTTGCATACCAAGTGTAGCTGAGCATATTCTCCTGCACTTTATTGAGCCTAAATGACACTTGAGTGACACATTCAAATCAAATGTGCTGTTTTGTATGGGTGCATAATGTACCGTTACATCAGATGGAAAATTCCAGATCATTTTATGTGAATGATTTTTGGAAAATGACGAACAACGAAAACAATTTAAAATAAAGGTGTTGTGCTTTTTTGTGCAACATGAGTCTATAACGATGGAAGTTAATTTTATGTGTCAATCATTTCACAGCTGCCTAGTTTGGCAACTTCACTCTTGTCATATTTTCCCCTCTGTGCAAAACATTCAGGAATGAAGTGCCGTGGCAAATTGGCACTTGGAGCAACAGAGCTTACTGTGGCACTTGGCTGAACCATAAATTCAAAGCAGTGTCAGAAGCTCTTAATGTGCATTCAGAGCATCGCTCGCTCAAGGCAGGCAGCGCTCACTAGGACATGATAGTAAGAGCAGCGAAGCATTCAAACATTTAGAGCTGCGTTCACACAGTAAACAGCACGCTGGGTTGGTAGGTCGTCAAGAATCCTGTCACTCTGTTTACTCACTGTGGAAATGTCAGAACACAACTTCAAAGTGACATAATTAAATGTTAATTTGTCCTCATTCAGTGACGGCTCCTTTAGTGCTCTTGTTCCAAACTAAAAATAACTTTTTAATGATATATCTGTTCATGTGGCATCTCACATCTGACATTAAGTCTGCAGAATTGTTTATACATAGATCAAGAAATTGAACATTGAACATTAATAGATTTCCTTTTTTTCTAATCCAGCCATTAATGACTAGATACAAAGAGGTTTCAGCCACAAAACCAACAGAGGATCCAGAAAGTGTGCTGAAAATATTTAAATACTTTATATAATCTAATATCTTTGTTTGCAGGTCCACGCTAAGTGGATTTTAGACCTGGACCAGTATAACGAGTGGATGAACGAGGAGGACTATGAAGTGGGTGAGGGCTGCCCTAAGAGGAAGAGGATCTCGGCCAAGACCCTGACGGATGAGGTGACTACACCTGACGAGCGGAGGGACAAGAAGCCCGGCAGTGCCAAGAAGAGGAAGCGCTCGCCGTCACCCTCCCCCACCCCTCCGCCTCAGGAGAGCAAGAAGAAGAACACCAAAAAGGGGTCTGTGACCACACGTCTTGATGCAGCTCATCAGCTGTTAAAGAGTGACGTGTTGCTTTAGGTTTTCATTGTAGATTGAGCAACAGCAGTTAAACCAGAGAAATATAAAATGTAATAATGTGTGTGTGTGTGTGTGTGTGTGTACAGGCCAACGACCCCGTACACTAAGTCTAAGCGCGGTCAGAGGGAAGAAGAACAGGAGGATCTCAGTAAGGATTTGGATGAAGCGTCACCTGTTCCAGCATCTGAGGAGGGAAATCCAGCTAAGACAAGTGCATAAATCCACATATGTTCAAAATATATCAGCATATTTTATCAGTGACAAAACTACCAGCTCCAACTTTACCAGTAACATTCACCTCAGTCAATGGTCTTTTAACACTTCAAAATAGTTATTGACATTATATTTTCATTTTGCAGACAACACCAAGAAGGACTCAGACTCAACTCCAGTCAAAGGAGGAACAGATATGGGTGAGCAGAGAGTTTCTGTCAGAGTCTCATCTGTTCATTTTGTATTCAGCCTTTTCTTCACTCACTCATTCTTTTGTGATTTGACCAGACGAGCAAGAGGATGAGTCCATGGAAACCACAGGCAAGGTAGGGTAGTGTGTCAGAGTGCAAGCAAATGTTGAATTGAGGACAGTCAACCCAAATTTCATCTTGAGTGCGTGTTTGTGCTGAAACAGGAGGAGGAGGAAGGCTCCCCTAGTGTGAAGGGTGAACCAGTGAAAGGCTCGGACCTTCACGAGGACAACGTGACTGAGCAAACTCATCACATTATCATACCGAGCTACGCCGCCTGGTTCGACTACAACAGGTGATTTCAGCGGTGTCAGTGTGCATGTTGGTTAGAATGAAAACCTGGACAGTCTCAATGCTAGTGAGCATCTAACTTGAGACCCAAAAAGGAAGTCATTCAGATGTTTTTCAGCTCTGAGTCCTCATAATGTCATAATTGTTTTGCCCCAGTGTTCATGCCATTGAGCGCAGAGCCCTGCCAGAGTTCTTCAACGGGAAGAACAAATCCAAAACCCCTGAGATGTAAGTATTTCATCAGTACACAACACAATGTTGGAGGTTTCTATTACCAGGATATAATACACACATTTAAACAGCAATCAAATAAGCTACAACAGTAAGTCTCTGCACCTCCTTCTTTCAGCTACCTGGCCTACAGGAACTTCATGATTGACACCTACCGACTGAACCCTCAGGAGTACCTGACCTCCACCGCCTGCCGCAGGAACCTGGCAGGAGACGTGTGTGCAATCATGAGGTAGGCGGAGGCTGAATGAGTTTTAACTTTCTGTCTCTACAAACTGCCATCAGTGGGCTGAACTCTGTTCTTCTTCTGCTGTAGAGTCCACGCCTTCCTGGAACAGTGGGGTCTGATCAACTACCAGGTGGACTCTGAGAGCCGGCCCACACCCATGGGTCCCCCGCCCACCTCTCACTTCCACGTCCTGGCAGATACCCCGTCCAGCCTGGTGCCCCTGCAGCCCAAGACGTCCCAGGTCCACAGACACACTCAGACAAACAGACACATGCACACATGCTCTGTGTTGTTTTACATTTGTCCCTCTGTCGTTGTGTACTAACAGACACCTGCTACGCAGCAGATGATGTCCTTCCCAGATAAAGTGAAGGACAAACCAGCAGATCTGCAAAACTTTGGGCTGCGGACCGACATGTACAGCAAGAAGACCGGCACCACGAAGGTACGGGTCTGAGAAGATGCATGACAGAATGATTGCTATGCTGAGCTTTACAATGACATACCATGTTAACAAAGTGGGGGTGGTATTTGCACACAGAGCAAGAGCACGGCGAGCTCGATGAGGGATTGGACAGAACAAGAAACACTACTTCTACTTGAGGTACGAATTATCCTTAAAATCAATTGTGTGATGATGCTGATAATTCCTTTGGTGAAGAATCACTAAACTAGAAATGCAGAGCTAAACGTCACCCTCTCTTCCCTCAGGGCTTGGAGATGTACAAGGACGACTGGAACAAGGTTTCAGAGCACGTAGGCAGCCGTACACAGGATGAGTGCATCCTGCACTTCCTGCGGCTCCCCATCGAAGACCCTTACTTGGAGGACAACTCCTCGTCCCTGGGACCACTGGCCTACCAGCCGATACCTTTCAGCCAAGCAGGAAACCCCGTCATGAGCACGGTGGCCTTCCTCGCCTCTGTCGTAGACCCACGCGTGGCCTCGGCCGCAGCCAAATCTGCTCTGGGTGAGAAGAAGCTTATTTTGAATTCACTGAAAAACAATCTCAGTGTTAATTACTGCTAGATGGCTCAAAAAATTAATTTTACACTGAGAACCTTGACCCGTCTCTCTCTCCTTCTCAGAGGAGTTTTCTCGTATGAAGGAGGAGGTTCCTGCAGCACTTGTTGAGGCTCACGTGCGGCGGGTGGAGGAGGCAGCGAGGATCAGTGGCAGGCAGGACCCGCTGTATGGCCTGGAGGGGAGCGGCATCGCAGGCACGGGCCTGGAGGAGGGAGACAGACCTGGTAGGATGGATGCACATACAGTCTAGAGTCTAAAAAGGCTGGCACCTTGATGATGATACAGAAAAACAAATAACAGGTTCTGACTTCTCTGTAGATGAAAGCAGCGATGAGAGTAAGAGTGACAGCCAATCAAATGAAGAGAAGAGAGAGGCCAAGGTATGGTGCGCATTCCTAATAATAACATCATGTTACTTTACGTGTGAGTTCTGCTGAGGGACGGCTGAAGCTCATTGTGCTGTGTTTACTTTCCCACGCAGGACAGCAAAGATGGCGCAATCGAGGAAGAGGAGAAGCAGGCAGAGAATGGCAAGAAGGAAGAGGAGAGAGGAAGAGAACAGGAAGGAGAGAGGGAGGCGGACAAAACAGAGTCAGAGATGGGTACGAAAACGCATCTCAATCAGATACAGGAAACACAGCGAACTTGTCAAAGGTGGAAAAACCAAAGAAACATTTTTTGTCTCTCAGGCGATGCCGAGAAGGAGAAGGATGGAAAGGAGAGCACAGAGGAGGCACAAAGAGAAGCAGAGGCTGAAGGAGAGAGGAAAGCTAAGGTGGAGCGTGATGTGGGAGAGGGGAACCTGGCCACTGCTGCTGCGTCTGCACTCGCTGCTGCTGCTGTCAAAGCCAAGGTGAAGTTAATTATCACCTGACCTCAACTTCTGTATCCTTCAACATCTTTTTTCTCTCATTTAAAGTTTCTGCTTCTCGTTCCTCGCAGCACCTGGCCGCAGTGGAAGAGAGGAAGATCAAATCTCTGGTGGCTCTGCTGGTGGAGACCCAGATGAAGAAGCTGGAGATTAAACTGCGACACTTTGAAGAACTAGAGACCATCATGGACAGAGAGCGGGAGGCTGTGAGTGAGGGATTCTGGGATATGTAGTATCGAAAGAGGGCAGTCATTGCTACAAAGCCTGTAACATTTTTGGTGTCTTTTGTGTGTGTAGTTGGAGTACCAGCGTCAGCAGCTGCTGGCTGACCGTCAGTCCTTCCACATGGAGCAGTTGAAGTACGCTGAGATGAGGGCCCGCCAGCAGCACTTCCAGCAGATTCAGCACCAGCAGCACAGCCAGGCCGGGGCCCCTCACTCCAACCAGGCGGCCTCAGGCCCGCCACCCCAGGGCTCCACTGTAACTCAGCCAGCTCCCAGCACACCAGCGCCGCAGCCGGCCCCCAGCCCAGCACCACCAGCCACTTCTGCCCCGGCCCCTGAGTCCCAACCACCTCAGAGTGCTCACACCTCGCCCCCCTGCCCCCCAGGCCAGGCCCCAGCTGCCCACTCCAGCTCCAGCTCCAGCACTACTCCTGTCCTCCATGGTGAGTTTGAAGTTAGAGCAGAATGCAGCAGCTTCAGAAGGTGTTTATGTTACGATACAGACAGAGTTTTGCTTCGTGTTCCTCCTTTGTTTCCTACTGAGGCTAAAACAAGAAGAACATTTTATATTCTAAAAGCAAACAGCTTCCATGTTGTTCAAATCTTCAACATTTCCCTCCTCCCCCGTTTCACCCCTCACAGAGCCCACCGCCCCTCTTCCCGGGGAAACACTCCACCCCTCGGCTCCCGTCCCGCCGCCACAGTGAGAAGAAAAGAAATTGCCAGAGAATCCGAATGACTCTGACCACTTTGAATCCTGCCTGTATCATCTGAAATGAAGAAGTCATAAACCGAAGGAACAGAACACATTTTACACGTTCAGCTTTTTTTGTTTGTTTGTTTGTGTTTGTTTTTTCCAGCAGGACAATTGATGTGAGGGAGAAAAAAAAAGATAGCATCTAAATCAAACCTCCGCTTTGACTCAAAAGAAGTCCCTTTCAAATTGAATCTGCCTATGAAGAAAGTGTACTTTCCAACAGGAGCTGCTCTGCCGTGCGGTCGACTGGACAGCAGCGTCTCGCTTCGGATGTTTAACACCAGAGATCTGATCAAACTAAGAGGGTCTTACCAACATGCTGACACTCAAGGAGAAGAGGAGAAAAGACTCATCTTGTGTTTTCAGTGTTATGGAAATTACTGCGTTTCTGTTCTGCAACAGTTTGTCACAGCTTGTGAAGTCTTATGCTTCATAATCTCTTGAGAGTAACCCTCTCGCCCCCCCACAGGTACTTACTAAAATACAGTATATGTAAGAAAAAAATGCACTTTTACCATGTTTCCCAAGGTCTCATTCAAACACTTGAAGCATCCTTGAAATTGAACTTTAGCACTTATGTCATCCTTTTGTTGTCTTAAATGCTTTTTCATACTGAAGGTTTTTGGAGACTTGATTGGGAATATTTCCTCTCTATTTTTATCTGTGTTACATGGACAAACGGTCACTCTACAGGGTCCGACCTGAAGGTCACATGTCTAAAATCAATTGTCTGTAATGAATGAAAAGGGTCAAATCAGAAGCCAGATGGAAATTACATGAAGTTGGTTCGGATGCAGTTTGAGAAAATGTACTGTAAACTGGATTTTCTGTTACAAACAAACCTTTTGTTGCCCTGTAATGATAATATTTGAAAGTACTGACAGCATGAGATCATCATCCTGAAAAGACTTCTCTTTACATCTTAATAACATCCCTCCTTTCAACAGCATTGGAGAAAAAAACGTGTCAGTGAGGAGCTTTTGCAAATCTGGGTGAAGCATCCAGGTCGTAGTTTTTTGTGAGGAATGTAGTTTTGTGCGAAAGGAATGACTGAAAAAGATGGTCTGGGAATAAGAATTCCACCAGCGACCACATATGTTTTTATCCATTATTTGACTGTGTTCATTGCTAAACCAAAATGTTTTTTATAATCATGTTTATCTCACATTTATTCAGTGAGTTTTATTGCAGTTGCTTGGGAAATTAAGAGGAGTTTTTTGTAGCAGCTTGTTTTTTTGCCGGTGCATTTCAAGTTACACGTGGAAGAAATGTTGAAGCTGTCAAAAACAAGGGAGCTCGCACCTTAAACAGCTGACAATGGAGAATTGTGTCCTTAATATCTGCAACAGTATCCTCACTTTTTATCCTATCGATTTTTATATTTTTTACTGTCCATTTTTCCATCTTCTTTCTTTGATATGTCGACATTGTAACTGTATATCATGACCTTTGCCGCCTATATTTACCCTCTCCACTGTTGTGTATGATTCGGGCCGGTCTGTCGGCTCTGCCCGAGATGTGACTGTGAGCATGTGTGTATGTGAACGCATGACATTAAGCTCTGTAAACCACATTACCGTTCAGTTTTATTTTCAGTGCCATTCGCTGTGTGTCACAAAGGCTGAAGAATCCAGAAAAAACATGCTTCGCTCTGCACACGGCACGTCACATTGAGTGTCATGAAATATAATCCAGTCAGATGGTGAAAACTTTACAATTAATGTCCGTCAAGCCAGTATTGCAGACCTCACCACAGTGGTGAGCATAAATGGACTTCTTTTATCTGTGTTATTACTACATTGTGTGGATTTTGTGATATGAAATAAGTGTCTGTCCAGTTTCTGTATGTTTTTCACTATGCTGAAGGTAGCAGCAATTGCATTGATTATTATTATACCGTAGAAATCAATTTTTCCCTCAGTAAATCATCACATTAGTGCTGACAGTTACTCTGGCAGTTTGTATTAAAAAAAGGCAAAACAGAAAAGGTTCAGGTTTTAATTACAAAATGTTGGGGAAAAATAAAGATGTGAACAGGAGTCATTGTGTTGAATGGTTTGTTTTTTGTCAGTAACTCAAACACAAATACGAGGTGAACACAAGAGAGGGTAAATCTACAGATGAATTATCTATAAACTACTTAACTCATTTGTGGACTTACCCTCAGGATGCTGACGAACAGAGATTTGAAGATATATCACACCACATCGCTCCACTAACCACCGCCTGTAGGCAGAGAAGAATTTAGGACTCTGATTTGTTCAGAAACGCTTACAAGGATTTGCCCTTGACATGTTGTATCTTCCACAGTCAGCAAGGAACGTTGTGTTGATATAAAAACAAAGTTTAAAGGGGCTGTGCAACAAATACAGCAAAATAAACAGCATACATATAGATCTACCACAAATAGGCCAATTTATCACTGATTTAACGTCTTTAAAGAATGTATTCACATTTTATTTGCTGGACAGACATCACATTTGATGATTTAATTCTTTATGTAACATGCAGATTTTTGTTGAATGTGTGAAGTCTGCCATTTTATTTTCTCATGTTCAGACAGTTTATGATCATTACACTTAAAATATAATCTATATTTCTATCAACATTTTGGCAATACTTTTTCTAATATTTTCTGGCATCTTCTAAAATTTCACTAAAAAATATTTTCCAACATGTTACTAATAATTTTCCCATATTCTACTTAGATTACTTAAATATCTATAGAATTGCAGTAGTTTCCTGACATTTTCCCAATGTCGTACAGGTATTTTACTGATAATGCTGTTTATCGAATATTTTTCAGATGTTTTATTAATATTCAGATTCACTCGCAGGCTGAAAGACCCTTTGTAAACAAGGATTTTTATTCAATAGTGTTCAGTGTAACATGTCACATTATCATATCCATCCAAATGAAAAAAAGCTGTTGACAACAAGACTGACAGGGATGGAAGAGGTGAAATCATCAGGGAAATATTCCTGCCTATCGTGCCTGTGAGGCTGAACACTGTTTGGAGAGTGAGATGAAATGGTTTCTTCACATTAGACAGAAAAGGCACTTTTGAAATCAAATAAAGATGTCAAAGAAAAAGAAAACTCAGACTTGTTGGAGGTAGGATGACATGGATGGAAGGGCAAGATGAGACAAACAATACAAAATGATCCATCAATAAAATTAAAGCTGGAAATGTCTTTGAGGTCCTCAACCGCTCATCACCATCCGGACGAGTTCTGTCAAGAGAGAGAAGAGAAACAACATCAGCCTTAAGTCTGAAGACATGCAGGGACGCTTCACACCACTGCCCAGGGGACATAAGGAATACCTTCATAGTTGATGCAGCCATTGGCGTCTTCATGTCCCGCTAACAGAGTCTCCACCTCCTCCTCTGTCATCTTTTCACCTGGAGCACAAAGAAGAATGAGTATTTAAAGGAAAGAAGGATGGAAGAATGATTGCTAGATAAGGGTCAATCACATATCTTCTTCACATTTTGCAGGGTTTTTTTACCTAGTGTTGTGAGAACATGGCGCAGCTCAGCCCCCATCACTGTACCGTTACCCTCCTTGTCAAAGACACGCAGACCCTCAACGATATCCTCAAAGGACCCCTGGTCCTTGTTCTTAGCAATGGCCTGGAGCATGGGCAAGAACTGCTCGAAATCCAGCATCTTGTGGTTCATGTCTACAATTAATAGCAAAAGAAAACATAAACGTGAAATTGTTTATTCATTATTTATTATTTGAGATGCCAGCTTTAGTCTGAATGCTCATTTATTGCAGAGGGACTGTAACTGTAGACACAACAACCAACCTCACTGTTCAGCCGAGGCAATGATAATGCAGTAGGTTGATTTGGTCTATTTCAGTGTGACAGGTGAATCAGGGGCTTGCCTTCTAACTTGGGGTTTCCCAGGACCTTGAGCACCTCAGCATTGACAGGGTTCTGTCCAAGGGCCCGCATGACATCGCCACACTGGCTGTAGGTGATCTTCCCCTCACCCGTCCGGTCAAACAAAAGGAAGGCCTCCTTGAACTCTAACATGGAGACAGAGAAGTAGAGCTCAGACTCAGCTGTACAGCATGTTTGGTTCATAAACAGGACTCACAAACTTTGGAGACATAAACCATACCACAAAGCAGCTGGTATCCTCCATCAGTGTGTACTGTCTGCTCTAAGAGTCTGGAGCAGTTTCAGGGTCCTTTGCTCACCTTTCAGTGCAGCCAACACTCTGATCCACACACTGCTCTGCTGAACTCAAACCTGCCTTTACTATGGCACGCATTCAAAGTGCATATTTCAGCATCAGCGTGCAGAAACGTGCTTCACGAACTGACTGATGTGCAGGTTAGTGCAGCACTGTTTGTATAGTGTTGTTTAACAGGCACTGACTGAGCACACTGAACCTCACACAGTTAGAAAACGTGTTAAGCTCAGTCTGTCATCGCAGTGTTGAGTTACCTGACAGGATCCAGTGGTTTGCAGAGACAACAGTGGAGCTACAGGGCCACAGTAACGAAAGCATGAAGCTACTTCAAACAGGTACGTTACGACGATGATATGAGGCTGAATCCTTAAAACAGATGGAAATCCCGTTTAACTCACCCATGATCTGGTCCTCTGTGAAGTCAGACTGGTTGAGACGATGTTCAGAGGCACAGGGGGATTGGTAGAGAGACAATGTTAGATTTTAGAGCGTTAACAGACCGGTATTAGTGTGATGACTCCTCCATTAACGCCAACGTTCAGTTCAGAAAACCACAATGAGTGAAGGAGGCCAGGAGAGATGCGCAGCTAGCTTCACGTTAACTGGGTTAAGATGCGTTCAAATGCTTCAAATGAGAAACAAAGCAGTGTCGTTTGTTACAAATCTATCAAAAGAAACTGCTCTGATAGAAGAAACGATATTTACTCACCATGTCTGTGTGGCTGTGGGATGACAGACGGGCGAGGGTCTCTTATCTTCACTAAGCCTTCAGGACGCCGGCTAGCTCGGCTCACTGATGATGTCACCGCAGCTTGTCTAGCAACAGCCAATCACAGGGCTCGACTTCACAGTCGCATTGCTCGCATTTTTGCAGAGGCGCAGCTTCAGCCTGAAGGCGCGATTAAGTAACATGCCACAGCCCGTCCGTGTTTATGATTGATTAACAAATAATTGTAGTAATAGTGATAAGAGAAAAGCTTCTACTAATGATAACTGCTATATATACAAATTCCGGACTGTTTCCATTTGTGGGCCCTGAAATAGTCACGCCAGTTACTTAACAGGGGTCATTTAATATTCACCAGGGATACCACAAAATCAATACAATGACTCCAGACTACAGCGAGGCTGATTAGCTATTGTTCTGACAATGAAGCCCTTGATGAGTTTACACTCAACAGATTACCTGGTGTACTGTTGCAAGACAGTGTGTTCAAACCACAGTGTTTGTTATTTACTACATACACACGGTACCAAACAGGCTGGGTCCCTGAACTCATCACCACCTTTCAGTCAAGGAGCAAACAGCACTGATCACATGCTATTCAGCAGTCCTTAGACAAACAGCAAAACTTCCTTTCAAAAACAAGTGGATAAAGTCTAA
The DNA here is from genome assembly GCA_037975065.1 of Chaetodon trifasciatus. NCBI lineage: Eukaryota > Metazoa > Chordata > Actinopteri > Chaetodontiformes > Chaetodontidae > Chaetodon > Chaetodon trifasciatus. Next base: position 1,797,075 of record JBBMOE010000019.1, on the reverse strand, counting down.
AAATAAGTGTTTAAGTCAGTAATGTGTTGGATATAACCCTTAAAAGCCCACTTTGTTATCAGTTTATACAGCTGCTTTTGACATTTTTTAGTGGGAAGGTACTGACTATGCTTTGTTCAAAGCATTTTTTTTATTTGCATTACACACTTTTTTTGGCAGAATGCATATCAGATTGGAAAAAGTAAAGTCCGACCTACACATTAATATTTTCTTCGGCATGTAAATACACATCTGGAAAGGAAAACCTGATCAAAGATGAAATTTGTGAAGGAAGGTTGGCCTGTTCCTGTGAGTAATCTGATTAAGAGGACGTTCATGTGGATTTTGTCGTTCAAAATACTGAGTAGCATATACAAATGAACATGAAGTAAGACTTCCAGAAAAAAAAAGAAAAACATTTTATTGTTGGATTGGTAATTTCATCTGGCGCCAGTGCTGATAGGCCTTCATATTCTGCTTTCAGAGCAATAATGACACAATGTGAGTGAATGTTCGAGAATCAAAGGGTAGGTGCATGAATCCTTTCAGTGAAATGATTTCTCTCCCTTCACTTTGCTTCTTCGCTGACGTTCTCGCCACACTGAAATCGGACAAAGTCCAGCACTCGAGCCTGTTTACCCCTGAGGAACTGAGCCACAGTCCTGCTGGGGTCTCCCAGGAAGGTCTGAGGCAGCAGGCGTGTCTCGCTTTCACCGACAGGCAGGTCGTCCATGTTGCCCAGGGACACAGGGGCCTCTCCCACTACATGTTGACCCAGCTTGCGTCCGAGAACTTCCTGCTCTCCCTCCTTTCCGCCCTGAAATACGACCAGGGCACCGTACCGACCCATGGCCACCTCAGTCTGGCTGCTCACACCGCCGTGTACATACGAGCCAATGTGCCACTCAGCAGGGACGCCCACGGTCACTGCCCGCTTCACTGACATGTTCTCACCGAGGCGACCTGAGGAGAAAGAATCATGTTCTATGGATGAATGGTGAAATAAACTGATTTCAGCAAAACATGTGTCCTTTTGTAGATGGTTAAGAATAATAATAAATGTCCAGTTGTCCTCAATCCTACAGAATATTTATCAATCAAGACAATACATGCAACTGAATAAAATCCAGTCTTCAAATGTCTACAGTCAGATCAGCAGCTTGTCTCAATATGTAGTTAGTATGTGTGTGCACATGAAAGTATAATCACTAAGGTCAATGTACAGTTGATCAACACTGTGTGGAATTACCAGTTCTCCTGCACAGTATGCAGGATGCCTTCTTACTGTGTGCCTTGTTGTAATGGGTTGTTACATTAAGTCTAGGGCATTAATAAAATACTGAAGTCCTCCACTGAAGACTTCAGTGATATTACCAACAGCTAACTTTACAATGTTTGCCTGGAACAGTAGGGAAAAAAAAAAGATGTAAAATGTATGTATTCCCTATAAAACCCCAAACCAGGCTCAAATGCTATAAACATGACACTCTGCATGTTCCTCAGTAGTGCTGCATAACCAGAAGTGCAGTTTCTGCCCAGCTACAATCTGGAACAAAAACATGTATGAAAACACACGTGGTGGACTGCAACTTAAATTTAGAAATGTGTGTTACACTGCCATCATCGCTGGTGAATACATCACTTGGAGAAAATCTCGAAGTGCTGAAAGGAGGAGAACAGGAGCGGCATGTATGTGAAACCAACGCAGAGATCAACTGAGCAATGTCACCTCAGGAAAAAAGAAAAACTCTTACTGACCTATTGTGAGAGCCACCTGGTCAGCAAGTGAAGCTCCTTCAGCCACGCTCAGTTTGCTTAACTCATCACCAGACAGGGCGCTCTGAAAACAAAAGCAGTATGTTAATGCAGAACCAACATGGAGTCTGATTTCACATCAACATAGTGTCATAAATGGTCACTGTCAGATAAACATGACCTCCGTCAGCACCCGTCTGCTACAGATTAACCTCATACTGTAAATATGGAACACTTTATTTATAAGTTGTATATAAACATGGAACAAATTGTTCATAACACACAAAAATGTAGCTGTAAGCAGATCCAAGAATGTTTTCAAGGTTTAGAAATGTTCAGTATTTACCAACAATTATACATTTTCCTATGAAGACATATTTTCTAACAAGGCTTTCAAGAGTCAAGACAGGAAACTGGGAACCAGTGGCATGGATCATCATTCCCACACAGCCTGAAGGATATTTCACAAAGGAGAGATAAAAGCTAGAAGATAATTTATTTAAGTCTCTTCATTAAGAGTGAATGTGTAGATCTGTTCAGACCAATTTCATTAAATTAGTTTGTTCAGTCAAATTGTTCACATCCTTTTATAAAGCAGGCTGAATAGAAAGAAACACCTCACTGAGGACACAAACAAAATAAGCTGCGATAATGTAGTTTTATAACCACTGCATGCATACAATAATGTGTTTCTTTAATGTCAGAAAACAATGGCTCTATTATATTCTGAGCCGTGACAGTGAGCCAGTATGCACAACACCAGGACCCTGAAACTGAAGCAGCTAAAGGAATTCAGCCATCATTAATTATATTATTCACCGATGTGCTTTTCCTTCTGTGACATGTTTAAATATTTCTCATCAAAAGACCTGTGATACTGAGGTCGCTGTGCTGGAATAAAAACCTGTGGTCGAGACAAGAGAATCACCACACATCAACTAAGGCAGATCACTTTGCATGTATATTTACATATTGAAAAAAAATGACATGAAATCAAATGATGGGATTACTCCACCTTCTGCCTCCACAGTGAACACAGACGTTGCCTTCAGTGTGGCTTTACCTTCACATATCCTTCCAGGTTTTGGCTTTTATTCTGATGGTGAGCCAACGTGGCAAAGGCCACATCCTTCACCAGCTGCTGGAACTTCTCATTGCGGGCAACAAAATCTGTCTCACAGTTAACCTGCATCAAACAGACAAGAGGAAAGACAACAGGCATTATTGAATGCCAAGAACGTGGCCAATGTCCAAGAAACTGGGAAAATACAAGTGAAATAATAATGCTGGTACTTAATCCCATGACACTGGCCATACCTCCACCATGACTGCAGCTTTATCTCTTATGAACAGGGCAATGAGACCCTCTTTGGCTCTGCGACCATCCAGCTTGTTTGCTTTGCTCCAGCCCTCCTTCTGGGCCTGCTCATGTAGCCAGGTTTCTGCCTGAAAGTGAGACAAATAACATCGATCACACAGCCCCACAGCTAGTAGTAACCAAAGCTATAGATGTCTTGTTGCTCCACACCCACATTGTTGAAACTGAGAGTTTACCTGTGCCACGTCATTTTCAAACTTCTCCAGGGCTTTCTTGCAGTTAATGAAAGTGTAGCCGGTGCTTTTCCGCAGCTTCATCAGGAGGGCTTTGTCCGCTGCCAGAAGCTGACAACCTGTGTGTAACCGCTGTGCATGCTGGCAGACGCTGGCCTGAGGATGGCAGATGGGAGAAGGTGTAACATACAGACCCACGTTTACTGCCTTTAGCACAAAGTCACAACAAATGCCTTTTTCAAGTCAAATATGCTATGTAGATATCCACCCTCAATGATATCTATTCAGCAAGAGTGAATTAGCAAGATAACTTATAAAGAGTGGGCCAGTAGCGTTGGTGGGTACATCAGACAGAAAGGAAGCTAACTATCAAACCAACTCGTGACTCAAAGTTTCCGGTAAAATATTCAAAAGATGACTAATTGTAAATTTTAATGTGCTCACCTTTGCAGCGTCTTTTGTGACTATTCTAATTAAAAACGCTAAAGACATTTTCACAGCCTGTGGAAGTGAGCTGACTTACGAAAGCACAAATGTCATTGAAGTCCACGCTAGGTAAGGAAGCCGCGTAGGACCAAAACAACCTACATGAGGGTAGGGTATTGCTGTCCAGCGCCACCTACAGTTCAGGAGTATACCTGCAGTTTCAAAAGCTCTTCCAGACACCCCCCCCCTTTTTTTTTTTTTTTTTTTTTTTTTTTTTTTTGGAGACATACTTGGCCAGTAAAACTGATTCCGATTCTGATTTACTATTTGGGTATTTTCTTCTCATGCAGCTACTTCTACTCTTCTGCACCATTTCAGAGGGAACATTGTACTTCTCACTCCACTACATTTATTTGTTACTTGTTACATTAACTGCTGTAAGTTTGACTTAAGCACACAAAACATATGAAAATGTATATGTACAGCCAATAATATTAGCTCATTAATTGTAAATCAACTGAAAATGAATTACCTACTATCTTGCTTGTTATTTCTCATGCAAAAACATACACGGTTCAAGCTTCTCAGGTCTGACGTGAAGATTTCCTGCATTAATCCCTAATGAAAATAATCATTGGTTGCAGTCTTACACAAAACAGTTAAAATTAGCTCCACCTTTACTAACTACAACAGAAAAATCCTGCTTTTACATCAAATCATGAGGAATGATAATCTAATGATTACTTTGTAACAGTATAACAATTACAGGGGCCATTTTTCTCCACTGATACTTTAATTTTTCATATTTAAATTATTATTATTTTTTTTTATTGTAATGGAGTATTTTTCCAGCATAGTATTAGTAAATTATATTAGTAAAATATGAAAAATTCAACAATATATGGATGCTGTCCATCTTTATCCATTTCTCTAACTGGAACCAAAAATGCACACTGTTCTGGGGCAAAGAAATGCTACAATGTCATTTATGTCTATAGGGGACAAAAGTGATTTAAACAGCACAGACAGAGATGCAGAAATTCCCAAGTGAAACTGGACAACCACTGTTCGTTTTCTCCCCCTAAGTTCTTTCTTTTTGTTATGAGCATCTGAGAGCCTCAGAATTTAAATATACATTTTGTGGTATACTCTATGTGTAACTCAAAGGACATACATGCATCTTTGTTCTGTGGTATCTGCAGTGGGAGCATGTGACTTGAACATGAACAGACAGACTGAGAGCGTTTAGGTGTTCTGAGTATTCAGAGCTACCTTAGATAAACCCTGTGAAACACAGCATCTGGTCTCTCTAGCAGGAGAAATAAGAAGAGATCGCTGAGAAAATGTATTTTTGTTCATTTTAACTTGTACTGGAAAATATAACCTTAAATGCAACAAGCTAAAAGGAAAATTTAGCTTCATAGTTTTCATTTGAAAGAAAATATATTAATTGTAATTTAAGAGTATAACATCTGAGGTGGTAGTCATTATCACGGCTCACCTCTTGATATGGCCTCATTCTGACACATTAAAGCACCGCCGGTGTGCTAAGCAGGTGTTCAGTTTCACAGAAATGAGATAGAGAAAAAGATTCTTCACACATTTGATTACTATTATGTAAGTCTCCAGTTTATTGAAACATCCTGCTCTACAACATGTCAGTCAATATTCTTTTGCAAATGTACATTACCACTGTGAACAAAAGTCTGCAATTAAGAGGATAAAATGTCACAGCACATTTTTTCCAGGAGACTTGATTCTGAGGAAGAACCTAACAGCCTGCATAGGCTGGGTTAATGAGGGCATTTGGATTGGTCAGGTGAAACTTGCTATAAAAGGCAGACCATGATTACAGTCAGTTCACCTTGTTTCCACGTTGCAGCTGAGCCAAGATGAAGGTCATTGCTGTTCTTGTACTTTGCGTGGCCCTGTTCCACCAGGGATACAGCAGTAAGAGATTTTTTCTGCACTTTTACACAGTCAACAGGTTTATGTACAATAGTGAAGTTAGTAAAGTTTGGGATCACCTGTCACAAAAGTTTGATTCAGTGCAGTCAGATGGCTGAGAGGGCTTCTCTTGTTCATGCTTTTAGATTGTAGAAAGTCCTCTTTACAAATAGATGTTGTTTTGCTGTTGTTTATGATGGATCAACCAGACTGACAGCTGAAAGGGCAGAAAGAGACAAGGATTCCTCTGTACAACCGGCCAAATAGAAATAGATGTTTGGTCTCAGGTTAGCATTGTTGGAACTGGATCACTGACTATCAGCTGAACATACTGTTCTAAACCTTTTCAGTCTAACCGCTGAGTTGATGGCAGACGGTCCTGTGCTGCTGTGGTTCAGTCAAGGTCAAGGATCACCTTAACTTTTCTGGACTGGAAAATAAATTGAACATTGAAGAGCATTTGGAGGGAAAATGGTTGCAACAGTATTCACCCCTGTCCTGCAACACTGTTGGGACGTCGACTAAACGACGAAAATTCAGTCATTTCATTTTCTTCTTTTGGGGCCAAAACTATTTCAGTGTAAATAATAGATTTGGTGTCTGATCATTATTGAAGCACAGAAGACAAACATCAGTTTAACAGGTGATGGGTGTGTATAACCATGTCATCCAGGAGTTCATGTAGGCTGTGGCGAAGTCAGTGAAATATTTGTCCTGTTGATTCTCAGACACCCTGCACTCATGTCAGGGCCGGTGTGGTTATGGAACAGACAGTAATTTCTCCTGTCAGTGTAACCCATCCTGTGAACGTTACAATGACTGTTGCTCCGACTACACTGAAACATGTAAAGGTGAGTGGCAAAAGCAGTTTTATAACTCTTAAACTTTGTAGTGTGTACCTTTAATTCTGTTTTAAGTTAGTTCTGTCATTTCTATGTTATTATTAATACCTTTTATCTGATTACAAGTGTACTACTTTTCCTTCTAGCTGAAACATCTTGTAAAGGCAGATGTGATGAAAACTACAACTCTCAGAACAAGTGCCACTGCAACTCCAAGTGCACCCAGTACAGCAACTGCTGCAGTGACTTCGCTGACCTTTGTGACAGTAAGACCGAACACGTGTCACCTACAGCTGACTCACGTGCCACGCAGGACATCACCACTGTTAGTCAACTAGTTTCTGTTTGAACAGCTCCTCTATTCGTGACTCCTGGTCACTTTCACATGGTGGGCACTGAATCTAAGCAATCAGCAGCCAAACACTGAACACAGTGGAACTGAAAAGGCTGAAATTCTCAATCAGATATTTGTGTCAGCTTATCAGATTGTTACAGTGACTGTTTCATTCAAATAACTGGCCAAGGCTCAAAGGGGTCAAATTGTGTAATTTTATATATAAAAAAAATAAAAAAAAGAGGGAAGATTAGAGAAAAAATCCTAAAATGAATATGAAATGTGTCAAAACTAATTTTTCCTACGTCTCCCATTGATCATCTACTGACCCTCAGATTTATCTTGTGGTCCTCTGATGGGGCCTGACCCCTAGGTTGGGAAACACTGAACTAAACTACTGAACTGTTTATGAAGCAGTTCAAATGAGCTCCACCTCAGTATATTGTTACTTGAGTATTGATGCAGCAGTATTAATAATAATAATCAATGGGGTCGACTTTCTGCAAAGCCTAACCAAATTATATTTTGCTGATAATACTTTATTTTTTACTGAAGTGAGATTTCAAATGCAGGACTTTTACTTATAATCTAGTAAGTTTAGAAAGCAGTATCAGTACTTTTACTACAAAGGACCTGAACACTGCTGGCTTGTGTGGTGAAATCTTCTTTCTGTATGTGACCAGCAGGTGTCACTGTTGTGCTATACAACATATTCTTAAGTCAATGTAGCAATACTGCAATATAAATATGCTGCATAACAGGTAGTGCGCGTGCCCCACAGCAAGAAGTCGCTGGTTCGATCAACGGGTTTCTGTGTGAAGTTTGCATGTTCTTCCCGTGCATGCGTGGGTTCTCTCCGGGTTCTCTCTTCCTCCCACAGACCAAAAACATGCTCATTAGGTTAATTGGTGATTTAAAATTGTCCTTAGGTGTACCCCGCCTCTCGCCCGTTGACAGCTGGGATAGGCTCCAGCCCCCCCCCCCCCCAACCCAAAGGGATAGTCGGGGTATAGAAAATGGATGGATGGATGAAATAAATGTAGTTGAGGAAAAGATACAGGATTTTAGTAGAAAGTAACATAAAATTGAAGTAATTGAGTAAAGTACCTCAAATGTGTACTTAAGTAATAGCTTTCCAGCACTGGTAATACCACATGTGCTACCGAAAAGCAGAAATCGCGATTTAAAGTGAACACTGAAGCGATATCTGTGTGTGTTTGTGATGATCTGCAGGTGATGGGGGAGCTGGAGGAAGTGTGATCACTGACGCTGACATTAAAGCCATCTCTGAGACCCTCTATGCTCTGGATTCAAACAAGGCTTCAGCCTCAGAGTTGATCATCGACCCTCAAGCTCTGATTGCTGACTCTCAGACCAGCTCAAAGACAGACCTCTCCCCTAGACGGTGAGCGAAAAATTACATTAGCACAGTTCTCTCACTCATTGGTTCCTCTTCTTCATCTGTGTCATTTGGTGTTTTGTTTTCGTACTTCCAGCTTGTTCCAGTATGTGGATGAGGGTGCTCTGTTCTCCAGACCCACCTATGCTGCTCTCCTGGCTGTGCTGGACAACTACCACAGGATGACTGGACAGGCCGAACACTTCACTTCTCAGCAGCTGGCTGAGCAGGACACCTTCCTCAGGGAGACCATGTCCAACACCGAGCTGGGCCGCGAGCTGTTTGCTTTCCTCTATACCAAGGGTAAGTACGTCCACATCGTAGTCCATCCTGACACTCCCTTCACACACAGAGGTCTGGTAATGCTTGTGCAGGGGATACCAATGTCTGACACTGTAGGGCCCCCCAAGACAAAACTGAGACAACAGCAGCCCCCCCTACCATCTACTCTGTTCACAAAAAATATTCAGAATCCAAAAAAGTTAACATCATTGGATTTATGACACCTAGTGTTATTCTTTGTCTTAGATCTAATTGGGGGATAATCATGCTCTCAGTTCCCATAATAGACCATTAAAAGTGTGTTGAATTAGCTATTAGCAGATCCAGTTTACAAAGAACCCATGGATGTACCGATAACTATCACTGGATTACTTTGTTACTGAAGAGAACTTAAAAATGTAATGTAATGTAGTTGTAAGGCGCATGCTTTTCTTTGATTCCTAGGTGGATGTATGGACGTTTGTGATATGAATATAAGATAATGTTAGCCTTGGACAGTGTAAAAGCAGTCTGAAAACCTCTGCTCTAGTGTCTATAGTCTATGTTGTTCTGTTTTTTTAAGGCATCTATGCATCAGAGGAAGAATTCATCCAGGACCTGAAAATGATGTGGTTCGGTCTGTACTCTCGCTACAACAAAAAGATGGACTCCAGCGGCTTTGAACACATCTTCGCAGGTGCGGACAGAGGAGATTTCTTTCAGATGACATATATCTTGCAAATACATTTTCTTTGTGATTGTAAAGAAACATTCTGTAACAGGAGAGATTAAGGGAGGAAAGGTGTCTGGTTTCCACAACTGGATCCAGTTTTATCTCCTGGAGAAAAGTGGGCGGCTGGAGTACTACAGCCACAGCTTCAACGGACCTGTAAGCATCCACAGTATCAATATGTTGATTTTACACTGTGACATGTGAAGCACTGACTTTATTTTCTCTGTTTCTTTCTTTCTCCTGCGCTCAGTGGATGACCTACCCTGATGTCATGGGGATGCAGTTCATGTGGGAGGGATACTTCAAGCAGGTCGGTTCTGCCATCATTGGCTGCAGCCCTGAGTTTGACTTGGCCATGTACAGCCTCTGCTACATCACTCGCCCTGGAAAACAGTGAGTATATCTACATGTCCTGCAACGTTTTCTTCCATGTGTCTCTTTTCTGATTTAGATCTTTCATTGTCCCTCATCCTCAGGTGTAGTCTGAGCCTGGGAGGGAATGAGCTCACTATCCAAACTTACACCTGGGAAAATTCTTTCTATGGTAATGGAAAGAAGTTCATCGGCTCTGCCTTTCCTGCAACCCCGAACTGAAGCTGCCATCTGTTAAACAACAAGCAACTCACAGAAAAGTCTGCTCATTCAGTTTCAAAGATACTTTATGAGGTGATACTGCAAACGTCACTGCCATTCCCTCAATGTTTCAATAAAGCAGTGTGAAATAATCTGAGAAAAGATAATTGCTTCTTTTCAGAAGTGGCCCACTCTGACACGCGCATATCCACTTGCATAAGTAAAACAGTAAAGCAGACAGTGGACTAACCTGCAGTGTGACCTCTCCAAGCAGTCTTACAGAGCAGGAGAATGTGTTGCTCTCCCAGGGGCACGATAAAACTGTGCCTAATGGGGCAAAAAATGGGCGTTTACACACCCTGAACGGCCACAATACTGACACCAACCCTTCAGTAGTAAGAGCATGTGTGCATCTGACACAATTGCTTATTGTCTCATAAAGCAGCAGAACAAAACAAAAAAAAACAAAAACAAAAACAAAACAAAATGCAGTCTTTTGCAGCATAAACTATAGAAACAAAAAGACATTAACAGATTCTGTTCTGCTTGACCTGCTTCAAACAGTGGCCACCAGCTAAACCTGTTCTTATCAGCTGTCCATAAAGCTGTGTGTGTAACTCCCCAGTGTGGGGTTAAGTAAGTGTGTGTGTGTGTGTGTGTGTGTGTGTGTGTGTGTGTGTGTGTGTGTCCAGCTGGGATGGGGGTTGATTTTACTCTTTCACTCATCTAGGGTGACTAACAGGATAAATTCTGGTCTGCCGACAGAACAGGGGGACACACTTGCAGCCCTGTTTGAAGAAAGTATTACAGGAGATGGATCTGCCACTGATCCCATTGTCCACCAGTCTCTGTGCAATCATGCAAAACAAGAGCACAAGACCAGTCAGTCTGCAGGAAAACTGCCGCCTTCAGTGATTCATTTGATTTGGGTCTCACATGCAGTCAAAGTGTTGAAGAAAGATCACAATAAAGTCGACCCAGGGAAGAATTTGCTATTTTGTCAGACCATATTACATTTTCTGAGCTGGTGACTCTAGAAATTAGAAGAGTAAATCTTCTCTCTTTTCATGCTGCCCTCCTTTTAAAGCCACAGTGGAATCAAATTAAATCACAGTGGGGCAAATAAAAGAAAAAAGATTCAATTGTTTCTTTTGTCACTCACACAACTTCATAATCGAATTATAGCTGGCCACCCGCCAGCGTGTCCTCGCATCTCCCTCAAATGGGCTCCTCCTGGCAGATCTCGTGAGCCACCTGACTTTTGTTTTGTAATTATATTATCCCGCTCTCCCTTTAGCGTGTTGTGGCTAATGGCTGCGCGGGCTAGCCCAGCTGCACATGCAGAAACAAAGCTGCTTATGGGGCCAGACAATGGACCCGTGGAAAAGGGACGCCTGAAGGCGGTCAGCCAATGAGCACGCACAACAGGGGGCCAACAGAGGGTTTAGGGAAGGGTTAAGGGGGTTTAGGGGTTCAGGCGGAGGGGGGGGGGGGATCTCTATTTTACCCAGTAGTGGGGTCCATCAATGAGATGGTTAGCAGGAGGACACATGGTCAACATCACCCCTGTCTCCCCGGGGTCGGTGTTGGGCAGGAGGGAGGTTCAAGTTTGGCTTATATGCCGGCCATTTCTAAAGTTGATGGGGGACCATGAAATAGAGAGCAACGTTCATTCTCTGGAGTTTTTGTGAGTTTTCCAGACAATTTGATGAGGGTTTTGTCATTGCAGTTCCCAATAGTAGAAATATTGAAGTAGACACAGACGTGTGCAAACTGACAGATCTTGGTCTGTTGGAGTGACTGTCTGTGACCTGCTGGAAATTGCAGGAAGAAAAAAAGATTTCGATCACTGCACATGCAATCTTCCTGCTTCCCTAAACATGAACACACACATTAACATGCACACGCTCTTCATGCTGTGGCGTTGGCGTTTCTCTGAGGACTTCCTGTGTGACAGATGGACAAAACCCACTTTCCCCCACTGTCACAAACAGAAACTCTGGGGATTCAGAGGAAGGTCATGTTTGTGTGTGTACTGGAGTGAAGTTTTATCTGTCCTTCATATTTTCATTATAACAAACTAAATTCCTATCTCACAAACGTACCTTGACAAGGTGAGGGAGGCAGAGTCCTCTGAGCAATGCGAACATGCTGAGTGAGCTGAGCAGCCAGTGGAGGATAGATGAGCATCTGAGCCACAGACTGTTAAAAGAAGAGATATGTTGTAGAGAAGACCATCTGTATGGGACTTCATCATGAGTGGTCCGCACTGAGGGACCAAGGGACATTATGGCATACATACAGCAATACACTTGAGCACCACTTGTGGAGGATGAAGACTGGATGATATACAGTAAGTGGGTCAAACTGAAAATAAAAATGATAAAGGAGGGACAAAGGGCAGTTTAGACATGACAGACGTATTAAGCAAGTTGCCACACAATTCATACCGCAAAAACAGGATGAAACACAAGGTCTAATTTGTTTTAGTAACATAAACAGTGCTATGAGTGTGTGCAATGGGGACACAAGGCCTGGGCTGTCATATTCCCCTGCTAGTTCCACTCTGGGGATGGCCCGGCTCTGCTATTCCCATTTCAGGCTGCAGGTGTAGAATCGGAAAGGCAGAGACCCAGGAGGGAGGAGCAGTGGGGAAGTTGGTCGACCAGGGAATAAATGCGGGATGAGAAGCACATAGTTTGGGGGTGCAGATTACCTTATAACATACCTCAAGCCTCACTGTTAGAGTGTGTTTCTGCATCACACATATTCTCTGCCTCTCTGTTCCCAGATCAGCGATGATTAGCATCAACAAGACATCCTGTTGTTGCTCACTTCTTTGTCACAGAACATTAGTGTGGTTCAGAGACAGATTATGACAGATTATTTATGGTAAACTCACCTGGAATAAAAGAAGATGGGTTCATTTTAATAATCAGAATTAGTGTGTGAACATGCCGAATCCACAACTTGAACAAAGTTAGTTATTTTATCTATTTGACAAATGTAATGAATCCCATTTATACTGTCACCTGTCACTGTCACAAGCCTTTTGGTTGTGATTTAACAGTTAACATAGGAATGAATTATTTTATTAAAAAGCAGAAATTAGTCCTTTTCACACATAAATAATGTTGCTTCCATATACAGCACATCACTTTTAGTTACTTCTCACTGTCAATTGATAGTGATGTTGTAGTAATGGGTCATGCTTACAGTGCTGTCGTTGTTAAACAGCTATGAAACATATTAATCTTTTGCACAGTTTAAAACCATTAACTGGGTGTTTAGGCACAATGTCACATTCAACACCGAAAGCTCAACACACTATTTCTTTCTCTTTCATGGTCAGTGCAAAGCCTCAGAATTTTTGTGCATGTAATTTCTGCGTATGTGTTGCAGCAATTGATGTACGAGGACAAGTTTAAAGTTTGATTTGATGATCAAGTTATCTGAAAAGCCTTTGACAAGTCAACTTCTGGTATTCTGCATATGTTAAATACAAACATGATTATACCACCATTAAAACAAACAAACAAAAAAAAAAACATTGAATGTGCTGGATACTAAAAGGAAAAAAAAAATATTTAGCATACATCATTACATCCAGCAAAGGAATCTTTGCTTTATGGTGATACAGCTAATGGCCTATGTAAAATATCAGTGGTGGAATTAGCACAGTCCATTTATTCAAGTATATGAAGTTTTCAGGTGTTTGTTCTTTAAGGGGAACTCCACTGGTGTTACTTATCAAAATTGTTTACTGGTCTTGGGGATTACTACTGCTTAAGAGAAACGAGTGAGTTATATATATAAAAAAATACCCGCTTACAGTTGTTATAAATGTGGACATTAGCTATAAAGAGCAAAACCACTTTTTCGTACCAGGGTGTAAACATGTTCATTTCTGCTGTAAAGTTGGGCATTTTAACATGGGGGTCGATGGGGATTGACTTGGCACGTTCACATTGGTTTCATTTTTCAGGTCCAGAAGTTGCTGCTTGATCCTGCTGCATCGCTTTTCATACTTTTTTTAAACTGTCCATTATGAGTCCAGAAATGCTAAGTCAATGGAGTAGAAGACTTTACAAACATTTACATTTAATGCTACTTTATATTCCTTCTACTACACTACTTGTACTTCTTACTCCACTATGTTTGGCAGCAGTAACTTAAAAAACAAAAACTGTATTCCAAAAGGTTCTCGTGGTACCAAAAATGGTTCTTTTATGACCTCACCTTGAAAACAATTTTGGGTTCCAGCCAGCACCTTTATTTTTTGTGTTCAGTATACTTACTCTGCAGTCTCAGATCTGTCATGCAGTTCTTAATCTGAGTAAATAAAATATGATGAAATAGTACATAAAACTGTAAAAATGAGCTCCACCTCAACCAGCTACAACCTAGAAATGCTGTTTGTGTTAGTGCATCAATATCAATAATCAATAATAATCCCTAATAATACAACAGCATGTAAGTGTACATGTGCACAATAAGTACTTATATGGTGCTTTTGATATTTTAGTTCATTTTGCTTGATAGTGCTTTTTCTTCAGTAACTTTTGGAATGCAGAACTACTTGTATTGGAGAACATTTTACACTGTGCTACAACCTTCAACATGGCTTCTGGTGATTTAAACAGCTAAATCCAGGAGGCATGGACCTACATATTGCAGAGAAAAGGGGCCATTAAACGAGTCCCAGAGATGCTGCTGATGCTGTAACCGCACACCTCATGTGACCAAACTTAGCCCGTCTGGTCAGAGCTGCCTCTTGGGTGAAATGAACTTGTTCAACAGCCTGTCTGCGCAGTGCTGAGGGATGGATGGCTGGAAGAGGGGATGGAGCAAACACCTGCTCACACGCAACTTCAAGCTGTCACATACAGTTAGGCTCAGCCGACTGAGCGCGTCTCTCCTCCGTTCAATGCAAACGCGCTGCGGATTTGGCGGCCGCCCTCGCAAAGCAACAAAGGCCAGTGGGCCTCTACCGTTTGTCTGGAGTGTTTCAGTGAGCTTATGCACATCTCCCTCACACACACACACACACACACACACACACACACACACACACACACACACACACACACACACACACACACACAACGAGCCACGGGCCGGCCACGCGCGAGCTCGACAGAAATCGGATGGGAGGAGGAGGAGGAGGAGGAGGAGGAGGAGCTTTAACGTGGAGGTTAAAACGCAGAGTCCCCGCAGAGGGACCCACGCTGAGACTCTGTGGGACAGCTCTGCACAGGGACACAGCTCGGACATTCAGCACCGTGACAGCGGACAGAGAGACCGACACTGTGATCCGCGGAGAAACTTGTCATCTGCAAAAAGTTCCTGAGGAGGTCCCGGGACACATCAGCACGGGTATGTTTCACAAAGGTTTTGAAAAGCAGTTTATGTGACCTGAAGGACCCATTTGTTTGTGCCTATGTGATAATCAGTGCTCATTCTGGTCCAGATCAATCCTCATTTAATGTAACAAATAGTGATCTTGTATTTTGGAGTAGCCTGGAGCTTTATTGTCCAACCAAAACCCCTTAGTGAACAGACAATGAATCTATCTAATGAAGAAACATGTACAAAAGGCTTATTTTATATGCTTTGATTGGCATTTAGCAAATAGCCGCTCAAGCACGCAATTTGTGGGCAGATATTAATATTGTTGCGTTTAGAAATGTCTGATTTCAATTCCATCTGAGTCGTTTGTCCCTGATCTGGGGATGTCGATCTTTCTTTTAATCCCATGGTCCTCGCTTCATCCACGGAGCAAATCCTGCGATGCCCCAGATTGGAGTCCTGTCGGTGACTTTCGCCGCGGCATTACCAGTTCACAAATTGACCGGGATTACCCTGGGTGTGGGAGGGTGGGGAGGGGGACATGAAAACATGAAACTTCAACTTGTCATCACTAAAACATGAAAATTCAAATTGTCATCACTCGCCAGAAAGTTACCGTCTACGTTCTCGCTTCCCTGCGCGTGCTGGTTTCAGTCCACCTGTGGCTGAGGAGCGCGCGACAGGAGGTAACTGTTCAGTGTTGAAACTAAGGGGCAGGTTCGAGGACAGCTGACTGTGGTTATTATCATTACTGGTTATTATTATTGGTGAATGAAAACCTAGGCTCAACGGCTCCAGGTTACATTTAGATGATTTAGAAATGAGTCCCAGTGATGAAACCCTTCACCTGGTCTGAAAGAACTGATCAGATATCAAAAAGAAGGACTCCAAATTGTCTCAGCAGTTTTCATTTGTATTCAATGAATTGTGAATTATATTTTCTGTAAATCTGAATTCATTGCATGAAGGCATAAATGTTGTCTTATTGCCCTATAAGTAATCCAGTTGAAGCATATTATCACCAGGTCGTCTGCTTGGTGTGAGGCTGACTTTGTGATAGTTTGCTTCATAATCTTAGCGTCATTACATACTTGCTAGAGCCATTACAGCAGTCAGGTTCTTCAGGGGTGGAAAAAAGTATCCTGATCCTTTCTTTATATAAAAGTAGCATGTGAAAAGTTCTGCATTCAAATATTTACTGAAGGAAAATTACAGAAGCTTTAGCAACAAGTAAAGTAAAAGCACTCATTATGCAGAATGCCCCCTTTTTAGAGTGTCACATTATTATAATGGATTATTATTACCGATGCCTCGACATGGGTGCAGTACTTTACTGCATTGTTATTTTGCTGTAGCTGGTTGTTGAGTTGGTGTTGTTAGTTTAACGTACTGTATAACAACACATCATATTTTATAAACTCATCCTATTCTATGTAAAACTAAATATGCACAGTAAGGTGTAGGGAAGCAGGGAATACACATCCTGCCATGTCTTTCCTGAAATGTGTGTTGTAATAAGGATTGTTGACCTGTCTGCACACAGCATGTGCTTGACAAAGATGTTTTCTTCTTTCTACAGTACAATGATGATTAAGCCATATGTGAGACAAGCTGAGGGAGAGGAGGTCGTCAGCCCTCTGCAGTGGATGGATGGAGACGTGAGCTCACCTGATGGAGATGCGTCAGTGTCATCGCACCGCTACAGACCAGGTGGAGTGAACCAACAGAACCAGGAGATGGGGAGTGAGGATGCAGAGGAAGACGAGGAGGATGAGGAGGAGGGGCAGGAGGATGAAAATGAGTCCAAACGTCGAGGGCCCAAGAAAAAGCGGATGACCAAGGCCCGTCTGGAGCGATTCCGTGCAAGGCGCGTAAAGGCTAATGCAAGGGAGCGTTCACGCATGCACGGTCTGAACGATGCACTGGAGAACCTGCGCAGCATCATGCCCTGTCACTCCAAAACACAGAAACTGTCCAAGATCGAGACGTTGCGGCTGGCCCGCAACTACATCTGTGCTCTGTCTGAGGCCCTGGAGGGTGGCCTTTCCACAGAGAGCAGGGCTTTCATGGAGACGCTGTGTAAGGGGCTCTCACAGCCCACCACCAACCTGGTGGCCGGCTGCTTGCAGCTGGGACCAGCTTCTAGCACTGGGATGAGGCCTGAGGACAGACACAGAGTGCGGGCAGCACCCACTCCCATTGGTGGCATGGTGAGCTACTCCTCTCCAGGCCTGCCAAGTCCACCATATGGCACTTTTGACTCTGCTCACCTGCTTCACCTGAGGGCCATGAAAGGGGGAGTGTATGAGAACCACTCGCCAAATGAATACAACACTGGTGGTGTGGGGACGCCTCCATACGATGGCCCCCCCACACCACCTTTGAGCATCAGCAGCAACCTGGTGCCCAAACAGGAGCCTTCACCCCACTACCCACCTCCACACCACTACTCCCCCTCCCCTGTGGACCAGGGCCTGTTTCAGACTCAGACCAGCTATGACGTACACTTAGAGGGGCCGTATGACTCCTACCATCCACCACACATAGCCCCACGACAGATAGCCTCGGTCTACAGAGACTAAGACGAATCAGGAGGGTCGATTCTGCCTCAGCCATTGATACAACCAGCTGATCGTCTTTGCTCATTGATCCTCCATGAATTGACTGATGTCTCTTGGACTTAAAGACTGAAGGACAAGTCTTTCTCAGTAGACTGTCAGCTAGTAAAGGAACAGTAGAATAAAAGTGGTTTGTTTACATGTGTGGTGCACTTAGACTAGCACTGCTGAACATTGTCAGAATTAGAAAAAGCTTAACTTAGACTGATACTTTTTCCAAGATTACCAAATGATTTAGCAACAGGAAATGTTGCTTTGGCCATTTTGACCAGATGTCCTGTGACTGTGATATAAGCACTTCTAATTTAGGTTTGGTGAAACCAGATATTCTACATAAATTAAAAGTATTCCTATTTATTTGCTAATTTAATACAGTGTTTATGGACTTTGTTCTGATGTGCAGGTGTGTGTCTGGTTTTACTTCTGTATATATTTGTGGTCAAGGCGTCTCTTTCTTTGCTACTTAGACTAATAGTTTGTCTCATATTTCTTTTGTGTCCACTTTTCTTTGTTGTTTATTACAGTATTTCATGTTTTGCACTCAACATATTCAGAGGTAGATGTCCTAGCCCAATGTATGTAGTCTACAGGAGGAAGACGCTTTTTAAACTATAAAAACAAAAGGAGAGCGATGGAGTGAAGGATCAAGGTGAAGAAGCAAAAATGCCATTCTCAGGTTAACATTGTGAAAATGAATATCTCATTTCTGAATGCATTTTGCATTGGATACCTGTAATCTTTCTTTTTAATTTTTGTTTCTTTTGGAAAGCTTGATGTTATTAAAATCTAAAGAAATCAATCATTCCTTGGATTGTGTTTGCTTTTTGATAGATAGATAGATAGATAGATAGATAGATAGATAGATAGATAGATAGATAGATAGATAGATAGATAGATAGATAGATAGATAGATAGATAGATAGATAGATAGATAGATCTTTTTATCTCATATAACACGGTCAGCAGGGATCCTGTTTACTTGCTACTTTGTTCCTCATTTTTCTCAGATCTCGGTGGTTTAGCTGCACTAATCCTTTTGCCGTCAGTTAATGAAAGGGGTGGATGTGCGAGGCAGGATTGTAAGATAAAGATTTATGATTAACGTGGCCCCACCACGCAGACTTTTTTCTTCACTGACACTGGGGCATAATCCCATCCTGACATTCGTTCAGACCACAACTTAAATTCACATATGTAATAAACACGTCTCTTCATGTAGACCTTTGACCTTTCGTGTACATGCACAGGCATTCAGGAACACACACACACACACACACACACACACACACACACACACACACAAGATTTATAGGGTTGGAGATACCTGACTTTCCTTTGTTTTTGACAGAGAGGCAGAAATGACCAAAAAAAGTAGTGGGGAAACATCAAATTACAACAGGTTGGAGAGAATAATTAGAAGAAAAAATGTAACTGACTGACTAGAAAAACATCAGCCTGGAAATGTACTATTAAACTGGAGACGACAATGACCACACTGACAAAGATCTGATCTAAGAGCAGCCACTTGTGTTGATTCATGGTCCAGGCTGGTCAGTGTGAAGGCCACCCACTGAGAGGTCAGTTAGAGGAGGTCAAAAGGTCAATGTGGGTCACGGCTCACTGGTGGGAATGGTCTGAAAGAATCACTCGAATCATCTTTTTGCTTGTCAACTTATCTCCTACTGGTTTTCTGCACAATCTTCACTGAATCCTTGCATTTAGAGCAGTGAATGTTTGGTAAGTATGATATTAGAGGTTATATTATGGATGAAATGCTCATAATCCTGATAAACATGCTGATGAACATCCCATGCTTTGACCTGCACTGGGAGAAATATATCACTTTGTTTTCGCAAGGATTAGTATAAGCCTGTGTGTGTGTGTGTGTGTGTGTGCGTGCGTGTGTGTGTGTGTGTGTGTGTGTGTAGTGCATTTGCACTATTAACCAGGGAAACCAGGGACTAAGTTTGAAGGGGCAGGATGAATAACAAAAACAGGGCATCTCTCTGCTCTCTGCAGGCACAGGCTATCCTCATACAGGACATCTGACACTGGACATGTGAGATAGCCCTTATTTAGACACATGATAGATGATAGACAGTTGATAGACCAGTGTCTTATGGGGGACAAAAGGTTTTCCATTTGAAAAGGGCACTTTTGCACCCAAGACAAACGAAGGGCTGCATTCGCCCTTACCCCCTTGACCCCCTTGACTGTGACTCTGATCTACATGAGCCTATGATGTCAGCAGAGGTCCTGTATGAGCTCTGGCTATCTTGGCCAGGACACTTCAGTCAAAGAGATTTTTAATTTCAACAAAGCACCTTTTAAAGTTATAGGAACATTTTGGTAATGTCGTATTTCATGGGTCTGTAATTTTCAAATAATTTCCTACAAATGTCAGATGACCAATGTAATTTGCAGTGTTCAGTCGCTGCACATAATTGCAAGTGTAACCAAGTTTCTTATTCAGCGAGTACAAAAATGTGAAATTTGTCTACAGTTGTGCATACCATTCAACTTACAACATATACAGAGAATATATTTTCCTTGGATTGAAATAGAGCAGTTCCTTAGAGGAAATTCATAGTTTTAATGTAAATGTTAGTTTTAAAAATGCTCTGGGAAATTACAAGCCTGTAAACAAAAGCTGTTTTTTTTTTTTTCAACTATATATTATATAAAGTGCATG
Organism: Chaetodon trifasciatus; assembly: GCA_037975065.1. Lineage (NCBI taxonomy): Eukaryota > Metazoa > Chordata > Actinopteri > Chaetodontiformes > Chaetodontidae > Chaetodon > Chaetodon trifasciatus. The sequence continues at coordinate 1,776,616 of JBBMOE010000019.1, read as the reverse complement.
AGTTGGATTTAGTAGGTAGACGTGTGTTGTGATGTTAATACATGTGCAGTATATGTGTTCGGGAGTGCACAGATCGTGCTTGCATGATTGTGTTATTTGGGATAAAACAGCATTAAGCAGCTGATCAGAGCTCAGTGTCTGAATGGTTGCATTAACTCACTAATCCTGAGGGGAGAGGGGCAGCCAGGGCAGCAGCTCCTCATCTCCTCTGCGACACAGCAGCATGCAGCTATTGTGCACTCAACAACAAAGCATGTGATGGTGCAAAACAGTCACTGAGGCACAAATGAAAGAACTGAAATTTTAATTCAAACTAAGTTCAGGAAAGAGTAGCATCCTGCCCTGTGCGTGCCAATGAGGACAGCTTTGCCTATCATGACATACATTTGTCCGTACGAAATCAATAAATGGGGAGAGCAGAGTTGCACTGCCACCAAGTGGTGAAAATTGTTGCTGAAATGAAACCATCAGTTAGTAGCGAGATGAGCATATGGCCACTAGGTGTCAACATTAGACAACCAGCAGTAACTGTAAAGCCTGAGGCCAGCTGGAAACACTGTCTGCTGAGGAGAGACAGGAGTCTTCAGTGCTGGGCTTGTCTGCAGCTGATGAGTGCCTGAAATTCAGTTATCTGTTAAAAAACAATCTGCTGAAACCTCACAGCCTTTGTAGTGTGCAAAATATATATTTGATGGTAATGTTGCACAAGGTAGAGACTGAAGAAAACAGAAATCATTTGGTAAGATCTCATCTGTTCAGCACAGTGTGCTGGCAGAGTGAGTGAGAAGCGGGAATAGAATTAACCTATTTACATGTAAACTGGTTGGTGGAGTGTGTTTGGATCAGAATAATCAGGCTAATGAAGGTACCTGGGGAGTCCGCTCTATCAGAAATCTGCATGCTGTCCTCTCTATCCAGCTCTCGATCGTATCAAACTCTGCAATTATTTACCGTGAAAGGACATGAAACAGGATTAATCAAGGAAATCTGACTGATTAAATCTTCAAAGGCGGTATTGAAGAGCAAGGGCTAATAGGGAAGAGGGATGTGGTCGGTGCTTTTATCCTTGAGGTGGAAAAAACGAAGAACAAAAACAGACAGTGCTCTCCAGGACTGCTGGTACACTGGAGTGAAAAGGAGCCAAGAACACAGGCGGAAATCAGCACTGGCACTATTTGAAGTAAAACTCTTATTTGGGCTAAATGTTATTGATAAATTTCACTTTGATTTCATGTGATAATACCTTTGTAGATAATGAGACAAATGGTGTTTAATGATTCTGATGTAGGTCGATGTTTATACCAAATCTGGGATCAACTACAATATTTTATTTGTTGCATAATAAACGCGTTGAACTCCTGCACGCACCAAAAAAACATTAGTGAAGCCACAGGCTGCACAAACTATTAAGAAATGGCACATTAATTGGCAATTAAGGTCCCTATGATGACAGTCAAAACACATACATTTCTATAAAGGATGCAGGAAAATACAGCTTTTTTAATCTATCTGTATTCCCATACATAACAATTTTTGTTTCATATTCTTAATGAAATAATTGTGAGCGTAACATGAAACCAGTTAATGATCTTCTGAAGCAAGTGTTCAGCAGCCGGCCCAGTCTGACCTCCCTTTGAGGACAGAAATTCCCTGCCTGAGTGTGTAAGGTGTCCTATTACTTATGAGCTATTAATTCTCTGAGACAAAAGCCAACATAGGCAAAAAGGACCTGAACAGAGAGCCATAAAAATGTTACTGTGGCCAACGGTTCCTTAATTTGCTGGTTGACTGAGTTGTTACGTCAGTCCAAACAGCTCCACATGTCGAGGGGAATGAAGACGTACGTAAACACTGATGACCCACATATAGATCAGAGGGAGCGGGGAATGCAGCGTCCTGCATTACTTTGCTGGATATAATGATGAGCGCTCTTGTAAAAATTTTATAGCAGAGAGAGACAGAGCGAGATTGGTTTAGAGTTAGAAGAGCGACCCTGAGGGGGAGAGGGGGAGGACTCAGTGTGTGTTTGTGTGTAACTGTATCCCCCTGGTGAAATGTGCTTACTGCTCCACTTTGCTGTCCTTCCTCACTGTCCCTTAACTTAACCCCTGAGTGGCATGTTGCCAGAAGGTGTTGGTGTGCGTCTATATTATGCAAATGAAATAAAACTGAAGGTGTCGGCCTTAAATTAAACCAGGATATGAGTTTACATGAGCATCTCTCTCTCAGAAGTGTCACAGTGGGACCCTGCCAAGCCTGACACGATGGTGCCATTACTGAGTTTACTGCTCGCATTAAACACTTGGTTTTTCTAAACAGCCTCATCTCATTTACAAAAGAGCACTTCACACACTGAATGTCATTAAGAGGTTCATATAGCTTTGATAGTTCGTACTTAACCCCTCATTTATCCACCATTTTCTGTAGGTGAAAAGGTAATGTACCAGGCAGAGGAGAGCTGACTTCTTCTTCACAGGCCTTTTAGCGTTTCAGAATTAGACTGACATTTAGTCGACATTGCGCCATGCGTCAATCTCACCTCAGGCCTTGCCTCCTGCTCCACTACCTAATACTCTCCTATCTCCCTGAAACGACACTTGCAAGCACATTTATGACATCCGATCTGAATTTACACGTTAACTGGCAGCAGCGTGGAGTCGACATGCTAGCGCACAGGAGTCCAGCTGTATCGTGTTTGAAATTTCGTGTGACATAGCTGTTCAAGCACTTCCCTGTAGCTGTTTCATTGGATGACAAGTTGAACTGTGTAATGGGTGGCTGACAGGCGGAGGGTGTTCTGGTGCGTGAAGTGGATCAACATTTTAAAGAAGTCGACCCGCTGTGAAAGTTATCTCCTGATGTTTGATTCTTTTCACTGTGGAATGTGACTGGAAAAAAAAAGCAGCTGCACTAGGAGGCCGTTGTCAGTGCAGTTTATTCACATAACACTCTAAATGTAAAAATCAGTTTAATCACCTGGTTAATGTCTGGAGGGATGCCTGATTGCATCTATTAGCAGCAATAAAACAGGGAAAATGTAAAATAAAAGGACTTCATGGGTGTCTATAAAGAGTGGTCAACGTGTATGATAACCTCCATCATTAGATGTGTAAATTAAAGCTGTGCCAACTAAAATTTTTATATTAACCATGAATCAAATGACTTTGTGTAATGTGAGAGTGGTGACACATCAACAGATCATTATCACCAAACTCTGCAACTCCTCTCTGCTCCATGCAGGATTTTAGCTCCTTTCAGCTCATTGTTTTGGTTTTACAGTGTGCAACTTCACTGTTTGGACTGACTCTCACTGCTCGTGGGCGTTGTTTCCAGCCTCAGCAGGTGCTATTTTTAGTGAAAAAGCTATAATAAACCATCTGTACACTAACTGCCCAGGAACCAAATGACAGATAAAGTTAGCAACCAGCTGGAGGTTTAAGTGGAGCATTTAGCAGCTAAAGAGCCAGATAATTCCCTCAGGAGTTGGTTGAGACCAAAAACAGAGCTGAAAGAGAGAGAATATCGGACTTCAAATGCTAACGTTGCTCAGATGTGCAAAACTGTTTGCTTGCCACAACAGCTTTATAAGGTGACATATCAGTGTGCCCAAGTGGCCAAGATATTAAATTAATGGACGTTCAAAATTTTGATATACATATGATATGTAATGCAGTTAAAGTACATTTTGTGGTAAATCAATTGAGAGACTGTTTATGAATAAAATAACCACATATGAAAGTCTGTAAGAATGTCTGTAAGTTAATCAAGCAGATTAAATGTCTCACAAATCAAGGTACTCATCACACTGATGCACAAATCAAACCAAAGTCTTATATTGGTTCATTACCACAGTGAGGTAGTGCAAAATATCACAGCTGGCACATTTATATTGTCTCAGGGTATATACACTATCATCATAATGGCATCCTGATAAAGGTTGGTGGGCTGTGAGAACACCAGGGACAGGGATGACTTTATCCCTCACACAATCTAATAATATAGAATAACAATATGTAATATATAAATATAAAAAAAATCAGGTTGTCCAAACCCAGTTATGTTTTTGCATTGTTGAGTTTCTAGAGCACCTTAATCAGTGTTGTTCTTGCAGTTATTTGAATCATAAATGCGATTAGCTGTGACCTAAAAACCGTTTTTTCCCCCAAACTTTAGTATAAAAGCACCACTTTTTATTGATTCTACCTTCCTGACACATTTACAGAATCAAAATACCCAAAGGAAACCCAAAGTGTACAGATGACAGCAGGCGAGACTGACAAGAAATTCAGGTTCAATTAAGTGCAAGTAAGTGATGCTTTAGCACTATTTCTTTCATCTGGCTATCAACTCACAAATGTGCCTGTAATCGAGCTAATTGTATGACTAAGTTTAAGATTAATGCTGATTTTCTCTGTTACTAATTAGAGCTGCAGACTGGAGGAAGCAAACCTGTTGGGCAGAGCTATTTGTGTGGAACCCCATTTCCAAATCAAACAAACAAACAAACAAAAAAACAGACATGTCTGCCTGCAAGCCATCTGTTTCATCCGCCAATCATATTTCCCTTTGCTTCAACATGTCAACATTTTCTTCCTCTCCTTCATGTCTCTCAAGTTTCAACAACTTGCCTCCTCCTCCTCAACAACATACACTCACTCCAAACCTTGTTTCCTCTGATCTGCCATCCGTCGCTGAGTCCCCCTCCTCTCTGCCCTGCCCCTCCTCTTCCTCACACACACTCTGTCTGCCTGTATCTCACTCCTTCCACAGTTGTCCTCACATATTAGGTTCCCCTGTCCTAAGAAGCAGAATTAGCCTCTGGAATCTCATGCACTTGTTTCTTTCTCTACCAGGAAAGAGGTGACAGCATGAAGGAAAAACACAGAGGAAATACAGAGAAGGATTAAAAGGAATGTGAAAAGAGACAGAGACTATGAGGAAGATGAAGAAGCTGAACGTCGAGCCGCCTGCTGTTTGATGCAGCCACACTGTGGGCATGTGGCTGCCTGTGCCGAGCATTTCCCTCTCCACTCTCCAGCTGACTGGTGCGAGGTCTGCGCTCATGTCGCGCCGTGCTACTTTATTTATCTCTTCACAGTAACGTGAGCATACTATTATTTATTCCACCCAGAGAGGACGTCTGTCTGAATTACTTTATGCTGGCTGACACACTGACCTTTGGACTCTCTACTGGACGAAGGATTTGGATTCAGTTCCTCGTGAAGAACAGAGGCGACTGATGTGGGGCTCAGGTAAGATCATCACTGACTACTGAGCAGTGCAAAACCTCCCACAACCCAAAGCATTCCTTCTTTGATCACCTTAAAATGAACAGAGGGGCAGATAAGCCAGGATCCCCTCATTATTGCAATATTCAGAGCAGAAATAAAGGGCGAGTGACAGTCTTACATGAGGCTTTGATGGCTTCTCTCTTTGATAAAAGTTAGGGCAGTCTCGAACAAATGTCGGACAAGACTTTGCACTTGTACCTAGTCTGACCCCGACCTTCACATGCATCATGGGTATGATGCAGGGAAGGCGTGATGGAGGAAGGGAGGGGGAAGGAGAAGGAGAGTGAGTTTAGGCTTAAATACAGAGGGCCGGGTCTGGCATTCCTGACCAAACTGTTCCTTCATCAGCATCACAGCAGGATAGAACAGTTTGGCAGACGCAGAAGAAATAATGAGCAACAACACACATTTGTCAGGTCATCATCAGGTCACACGCACATCTTAAACGAAGCAAGCCAATATATAAAAAATAAACAAATAAATATTAATCACATCATTATCTGAATTCTGAAAAGGAATTCATCAGACATCAGAATTAAAGGTCCAGTGTGGAGGATCTATGGGCAGAAATGGAACATAATATTCATAAGTATGTTTTCATTAGTGTATAATCACCTGAAAATAATAATCACTGTGCTTTTGTTACCTTAGAATGAGCTCTTTATATCTCCAGAGGGAGCTGGTCATCTTCCACAGAGTCCACTATGTTGCACCACCATGTTTCCACTGTAGCCCAGAACAAACAAACCAAACACTGGCTCTAGAGAGCAGCTACTGCAGAGGATGCTGAGGTGAGAGGCTGCAAACTGCAACCTCACGGCTGTTACCAGTTGTTATCAGGCCATCTCAGTATGGGACTCCGGTCATGTGATAGGTAGTGGTGGTATATGGGGTGATTGTAACCTCTGTCTCAGATGCAGTTGAGAGTGCCGGGAAAAGCTAGTGAGGAGTTTTTTCCTGCCAAACTACTGATTACTGTGTCGCTTTTCAAATGCAGTTTTGAATCAGGTTGAACTGTTCTATAACTTGTATTTTTGAGGGCTGCCTGCTTTGTGTACATACACACGGTCCTAAAATATGTAAATTATGTATATAACAGCGAGAGGATTACCAGCAAGAAAAGTGTGTTGTTAATGCTTACGAAAATTCATTTTCAAAGAGAGATTTAGCTGCGTATTAAATCATGACCAGTCAAGCCCATTCCCCTGCACACCTCATTGTTCAGCACATGTGAGAAAGAACCACTTACCTCTTCACTGCACAGAGACACGTGTTCAGTCCTGTGTGTTTATTTGTGCGTGTGTATTTATGTATAGTTCATTCCTCGACTCAATTCTGGCAACACCAGTTTTAACCTCTGAGGTGCAGTAAACAGCCTCTCTGCTCGGAGCCGCCGCTGCCCTCACTCTGCCACCAGAGGAGAAACACACTCTGTCATTTTACATCAAATGGATTTACAGCCAAACACAGCTGGCTGCGTTAGTGTGTTTGGGCCTCAGCTCCAGTCCGCAACTGGACCCTCTGACCACTAAGCACAAACAGCAGAGCCAGTTTAAAAAAGACAACGTTTAATTATAATATTGTTTAGGCTTTCTCAATAAGTGCTGAAAACAGTTTGATGAAATAATACATTTTTAAAATGTACCTGTGCATGCAGGTTAGAAAAAGGCATGAAGTTATGTGAGAAAATCTGAATTTTACATATGTTTCTTCTCTTCATCTTTGCCCATTTGGACACTTTAACCTGTAAGTGGCTGATTTAACACATGCTTAAGGCTGTTTCATCAGCATTACACATCAAATGAAGACTTTATTGAACGTTGGCAGGACTCCTCAGGACTCACTCATTAAGGATCATGGCTAAAATTAGAGCTCAACTAGCCTGTCGACACAGTTATGGCCTCCTGGGGCGGCGTGAGAGAATGATAGGATTGTTGAGGTCACACGCACAGAATCACACGCATGCTCACACAGGTCTCCTGACTGCACAGCATGCTAATTCCAACCCTCATACAAACTGTTATCACTACATCTATGCATTTAAGTGATCATTTTTTATGAAAAATTTCAGTATATTTTGTGTGACAGGAGGAGTGCAACTCCACCTCGACTGTATATGCTCTGTGCTTTTGCAAAAACATGGTTATATTGCTCACCACAGAGCATGCTACAGCATCAGCACACATTAAATTACTTTGCAAAATAGTCAACCTAACCAGAAGCTAGTCCTGAGACCTGTGCAGTGAAACTACTGTATCATGCCTATGGTTGAACCTAGTGGCAAACTCCTGCAATAAAGGCTTTATATCAGAACTTTGACACTGCTCCTGCTCTCAGATGCATAAAGGCATGAGGTTTACTTCTGCATATATCTGATTTTCAGCTTTCTTTTAAGGCCATACTCACATTTACAGTGTTCTATCAACCTGCTGTGCTTTCACAAGTGAGCAACTTCAAGCCTGATCATACCTTTATCAAGACACACACGCAGGATGGTGTGTCACCTGAGTCCAGTGGTCCGGTTTCAGTTTTCCATGGTGACATCCATTAAAGTCATGCTGTGTCTGCCCCTTCACCCTCAGACAGCCACATTAGCACCTGGCCCATTGGCCACAACAATACACCTACCTGCATTATTCAACCTGACTCCACTAATGAGGAAACCTTATCTCAGACACACACACACGCACAAAACCCCTATCCTGGGTCCACATAAGCTTTAACACACACACGCAGGCTGATTTACTGCATGCACTTTTTGTTAGGATGACTATTAAATTATGTAGAAACAGATCACTTCATACTGCATAAAGCCTGAGGTCATCCAGAAGCAGTGCTGCGTGATCTTGTGGGAAAGAGTTTGATGAAGTCTTGAATACACATTAGCACAGCATTCCACTTTGAATACATTATTCTGGTAAATGTTGGTACAGACGTGCGTGCAGTGAGCTTAGCTTTTGAGCTCATTCAGCACTCCCTGCCTGTCAAACAGCTGTCAGCGTGCTCCTTCATCCTGCTGTTCCAACACTTCTTCCACATTTCCTCACCCTACATTTTCATCCCCAGTCAGTCTGCATTAACCTCAATCTCTCCTCCCCTCCCTCCAATGCTTCATCAAGACTCTGGAGCTGTCAGTCTCCGTCGCACCTCCGTGTCTGTGTTTTTGTCTTGTTCACACAGTTGTCTGCAAGGGCAACGACTGTATGAGCTCGGTCAGCATTTACAAAATGTACCCTGCTCTTTGTGTGAACACTGGGAGGATGCTGTGAGGGCTGACATTAACATACTTAAGGCATGTTTCAGACGTGTCAGTGTGAAACACGAGGCAGAGTATAGAGGGAGACAAGGAGAGAGAAAAAAATCGTCACTACTAAACAGCAGAAACAGGGTGACAGAGGGAGAGGGAGAGCAGAATCGACAGCAGCATTATCACTCTGCTTCCTGATTCAAACACCCCAAGAAAATGCTCAGCACCGACTGCTCTCATTGGCAGAGCCTCCAGCCAATCACGGCTCAGGAATGCAAGGTGCCTTTAGGTTATACCCAACCCCAAAATATGAGAGAGAGCGAGTGAGAGAGGGTGGGAGAGAGAGGCATGCTGTGGTGCAGAGGTTCTTCCAGTGAGGCAGGACTCCATCTCAGCTGTATTCTCTGGTGTTCCTCCTGCTGGAGTGAATATATAACAGTGAATAAATTACAGGCTTTCTTTGCAGTAGACTGAGCGCATGTTGTGTTGTGGTCAGGACTGCTGCTGTGCTCCTCCTCTGGCAACAGCTGGCTGGACAAGAAACGTGTGTCGAGATCTGCAGGAGAAGCATCTCATGTGAGCGAGGCGAGCAGAAGAGACACACCATAGGGAAGCAAAGTGAAGGTTGTGATACAGGATGTCTTTTCCACACTGAGTTTTGAAAGCCAGAGAGGTGGGCGCCTGAGGCTTGAGTCACGTCAGTAGCTGATCGAGGGAGAGAAGAGTCGAGCAAGAAGATACTGTGGGAAAGAGAAGTTGACAGTGGAAGGATACAGGATGATCTTGGGTAAGACAGCATCAGACAGCTTTTCTCTCTTTGCTCCTCTTGATCCAATTGATTTGTGTTCTACAGTTACATTCCTCTTCTGCCAAGGCGATCACTCATCTATGGCACAAAGTTTCAGCTGCATGCACCACTGTCTCAAACTTAGATGTGTCTTAGATTATCTGTTTACGTTGTCATGTGGTCATGTAGATTTGACAAAGAGCAGTTAATGACGGCGGGGTTGCCCTCCTTACATAATCTGTAGGATGGTGAGGGCAAGGTTCCTCTCTGTTCCTGTTCATGTGACGTTCCTAATAGAACTTCATTCTCATTAATCTGTCTGTTCATGAGTCCTGAAATCCTCACAATTATCTTTTTTAGCCAGTCCAATACAACAACACTCAGAAGATGGGAATATCCCAAAAACAATGTCTAACACTCTTACTCTGCAACACAGACACACACACAGACACACACACACAGGAAGACAGAAAATGGCCATAGGCAGACAGAGAGAAGATTTAGTACCACACATTAAGTTATTCAGGCAATTCAGGAAACACGCCAAAATTATATGAAAATGCGTCCAGAAGAGGTCATATTTCATTTTAAGTACTCTAACCTGACCCTCAGTCAAGGCATGTCGTGATTATAGTCTAACTTCGGTGCGTTATATGATCAGTCATCTCAGTTTATCGTTGCCTAAATTGTAAGCACACTCACCACTGACAGGATGCAAAAGTCCATGTCATTCATCAGTGCAGTCCTGTGCCTCATCAACAAGCTTCAGTATGAAGCAGAATCAGGAAATCCGACACCTCTCAGTTCATATGCTCATTTTGTCCAGCGGGTTTTTATTAACCAGTCTGTCATTCACTTAGTTTTCATACAGGGCTTCAACACACTGCATCTACTCAGACAAGCTACACACGTGCACGAGTGTAGATTTTGTGTCCTATTTGCACATACATGACATAGCATTAAAAGAAACACTAAAAAGACAGTGGACCTTCCCTAAAAAGCTTTGATAGGTTCAGAACCTCTGCACCAAACAGACTTAAAATACAACAAAATAAAAGATAAATGCACCGAAATTAACTTTGGCTTGACTTCACAGAACTATGGTTATAATTTAAACATGCTTATATGCAAATAATGTTTTGTAAACAGCATTCAGTGTGTTCAGTTTAATTATGCTGATGTTGATCACTGCAGAATATTACAGAATTCAATGGAGCTGTTATTGAATGAAATACACAAGGGAGCGTTGTTGCAGAATGTGCCTGATAAGATGCACATCTTGCACTGGATTTTTGTTCAATTTGTAGCAGTGTGATGCAGTCACACACAGCAGACTTTAGACTTCAGCATTTTACTTTCACACTTAGTGTTTCAACATTTTATCTCTAATTTGATTAACTACACTGACCTTGTTCCACGTACTTGTGTGTTGACAAAATATTAGACTACTTTATTTTTGTTTGCTTGCTCTTACCCCTGCTCGAGTCCCCCTGTGATCTGAGAGTGAGTTTGAGCTTGTGGTAATCCCTCCCCGGAGCTGAAGCTTTAACTCTGTGTGCATTAGACACTAAACACACTGACACAAGATCACAACAACATGGGGCGATGGGGTTTTATATACTGTATTAGTTTCCTTTTACTGAGATAGAGATGTAAGTCCAGAGACCAAAATAGTTTCCATGAAAGACGAGGACAGCGACAGTGCTGACAAGAAAAGATGGAGGGATAAACACAGAGGAACAGTCTCCTCTTCGCTCCATCCACGCCAACGGCATCTGAATACTGTATTTCTTTTAATGAAAATCAACATTCAAACATGACGAGACCAACTGCAGTGAACTGTGCTGAAGCTGGTTCATCTCCTTCGGTGCAGAGTAGTGTGGAACGCAGTTTAGTAACTCTTGTGTGATTTTAATGATGAATATTTCAGACCCAGAGGTTTGAGGTCTTTATTTATTTAAAAAAAGGGCCAAGGCCTGTTCTAGTCTGACGTAAAGACCTCACTCAGCACTATGAAAAAACATTTCTGGCTTGCATCACCGCTCAGTACAAAGTAATCCATAAATGTGTGTGCGTGTCTTTGTGTGCGCAAACCTTCCCACTCATCAATGTCCTCTGAAGGAATCACAGGTGCATGTTGTCTCCGATAAACAACATGACCTTTAAATCGAGGCAATGCAGTGATGGATAAAAAGTACTGACATTTAAAATGGAGAAATGTGCCTGTCACTCTGCATGTTTGACAAACTGACACATATTTCATACGTCTGTGGAGGCTGAAACTGCTGCACTGAACAACAGCAGCACTGGTAAGCACAGAAGAGAAGGTCAAACAACAGTGAGGGTCTATAGTTACAGTATATGCACCACAACCTTTCCCTCATACTGGGATCGGACCACAAGATACCAGCCCGACAAGGGTCCAACCCAACAGACGTGGGTTGTCAGGAACATATATGAATGCTGAGCAGTGAGACAGCTACTTGCTTTTACTGGCGTATTTTGCCATAGTGGAAGACAACAAAAATAGTGTGAAAGAATTTCGTTTCTCGTTGTCACCTTGCTTGATAACTTCTACGATGACCCATAAATTGTTGTTCCAATAGCATGTAATGGTTTTACAAGGCAATTGCCGTGTGGATATGAGTGTCAGATCAGAAAATTTTTGTGTTTCAAAAGGCAATGACAAAGATATATTTGTCATTTAGGCTCGAGGACTTGGTGACCATAATTATAAAAGAAGTCCTTGAAACGTGCAGCACAACACACTAATGTCTGTCATTTACTGCTTCCAAGAATCAAGTGGCAAGAGGGCACAAGGGCTGATCATAAAGTCTCTTTGTTGTTTGTTTTTTTATTGTCCTGAAGGTATGTAGACCACAGCTGAGCCAGCAGCCTGACTCTTACACTACATAACCCTTGCGTGTTGCTTCAAGACCAAGCTATAACATAAAACCACACTCTGCCCTTCAGGCTCCAATCAGCTCCCAAAATGTAGCCTGTAATTTCTGCCTCAGCGGTAAAAAACAATATGATATATGGAATTCAGCATCATACATCCTCTTTTTGTTCTATTTTGATTTTTCTGTTTGTTGAACATAAAGCATTCATTGCCTTTGTGTTCTCTGTATTGCATAAAATCATAAGGAGATGCACCTGGCTTCTGCACGTCTGATGCCATTGTTGCGTACGTGTGTTCACCCACATGTGCCTTTGTGCGCTTGCGAGCTTGCTTGTGTACTTTACATGCTCAGGTTTCTGTGGGTCTGTATCTGCAGTCGTGTGTTCTTCCAGCTCCCAGCAGATGTGTAAATGGTTTGACAAACAAAATAATAATGTGCGGCAGGGCTGCGGGTCATGTTGACATGGTGGATCTCTTAATGGCCTTACTTTTCTCAGCGTGTTCTCATGTGGTAGTGCTCTCTGTTTGCCTCAAACTGTGCTACATCATGACTGCAGTGTAATGAAAGAGAAAGTTGGCAGCCAGATTCAGGATGTTCCGTCACCTCCCTAAAGAGCTGAGGCCTGAGAGGAGCTACAGATAGGCAGATGTTCACGAGCCTCTTTATGAAACAAAGCTCACCAGTTAACATTCATACAGCTGCCCAGAACTCAAAGGCACAGACGGATTACATCGATATGACTATTTTCAAATTACTATATATAATATATATAATATATAATAATATGCAGTCCTTCCTTGACCTTTATATTTTTGTCTATTGTGACATGTGGTTACAGGCAAAAAGCAAAGCAAAATTTAGACAAGGCATGATTCAAAAATAAGAGGACAAAAAAGCCTTGAAGGTTAAAATAATGAGGTTAAAGTAATTTCATTGTCATTCTTACAATAATAAATGCTTGATTAAGGTTATGGAACAATAGTGGCCATGTTTTAAATAAAGCAGCACTGTCCATGTGAAATGTTTTGTGACCCATACATCCACCTCAACCTCCTCCACACGTAAACTTTGTTATAACAGTGTCACCTAACTTCCTCCATTGCTCCCATTATAATTAATACGGTCCCTATAGAGGGATTTGTCACTTGAATGTAAATAGATGACATTTTGGGGCACTTGCTGAAACAACTCATGCAGTCATTCCCTCTTGGGAGGACGGTCTCAAAATGTTTCAAATTACAGAAAGAAATAGAGCCCCTGGAGATGGAGATCTGTCAGTCTCAGCTGAACACAGACAGATTTGGTCGCTAGATGCTAGCTAGCTACAACTGACGTCTGTATAGGTCAAATTCATGACAATAATGCACGGCAAAATGTCCACAAACTCTGTTTGAACACATCTCAAGTCCAACAGACAGTAAACACAGAAAGCTGCTGGAAATCCAATTTACCTGCAAAGGTTGTTGCTTTTGTTTCTACTTTCCAGATGGCAAAACATTGGTGGAAAATTTTGTATAAACTCAACCTCAGCTTGTCCCATATGATGCAAATACTGAATAGTGCATGAAGTAAAAATACTGCAAAACAAACTGACAACACACACTGCTGCAAGCATATATCAAAAATGGACGATACATGATCCATATTCCCACCTCCGTGTCTCAGGACTTGTGTGTATGCTTAAAACAAGACATGACATGTAGACAACCTACAGGGACAGCAACGAAATAACCCCAAATTGTTCATGCGTGTATGACATTTTGCATTTGACAGCCAAAGGTTAACCCCCATAAGCAGCTGTACCAACTGGACTGCTTTCACCACTTTGACAATGCTACCATGGGATTTTTATCACATGTACAGCACAGTCCGTCACATGCTAACGTTCAGCTGTGCAGACTATAGCTACTCTCTTCATTCTTCTGTACATTAACCTGCAGGTTAACATGGCTCTTTACCTCCTCTGGTCACCTTGAACTCACCTCAAAACATGCGGCTCCCTCCCCCTCCTTGATGCTTTCCTTCTCTTTCCACCTCATCTCCCCTCCTCGTCCAGACCTCTTTTCCTCGCTCAATCGACTCCATCCACTCAGCCCCACTGCCATTATTTCCTACCAAGCTCCTATTTGCTTGTCATCTCCAGTTCCTTACCAATCAAGGAGTTTTTACCTCTTTATGAGGTTTCATAATCCGGCACTACGGAAAGACAAGACAGAATTTTTCATGAGAAATTGTTAGCAGGGAAAAGTCCAAACACAGCAATGTGCCACCATCATTACATAATGATTTTAATTTTAATGAGAGCAGTGCAAAATCTGTTGGGGAAAACAAAAGTCTTCATTAATTACGAATACTGCATGGAATCAGAGTGGAGCTGCAGAAGGACTAGATGAGCTCAAGAGCACTGCATAAAAATAGACACACACACACACACACACACACACACACACACACACACACACACACACACACACACACACACACACACACACACACACATTTCAGGCAAAAGAGGACTTCTGAGAGTTCTCTGGGAGGTGGCATTTAAGCCTGGCCACTGGGGTGCAGAGCATCTATCATTAAAACAAAGTGCAGACTGAAATCAACTGTGCTCTCCTTCACCAGCACTCAGCTCTCCTCTTCGCCGTGTCCTTTCCTCATTGTCCAGATCTCACACAGACAAACACAACATTAATCAGCATTGAGCCTATAAGTTAGTCCTTTCAGTGCATAATTCATTCAGACTACAAAGGTTTGTGTGTGAGTGTGTGTGTACTGTCGTCTGTCCCCTGCTTAGGTTGGAATAGCCGCCTTTGACTTGAGGGTAAGCTGAGCTGCAGTAAATTGGATTTCATGCTCAGTCCTTCACAGTAGCTGTATGCGACACTAAGACAGAGCCATCTTCCCCCCGCAATCACGACAAAGTTAGCGCTGTGTTTCTTCAAAGGTTAGTCCCTCTAACACAGTTGCATTGCATTTACACCACATGGGAGAGAGCTGATGCAACAAATCATTTCAAGTATTTATTTTGCAGAGAACTGGTTACCATGCCAAATACCAAATGGTGGCAGCTCGGCATTCCACAAAACAAGAAAAAGGAGTCATAAATCATTTGAACAGATGATGATCATTGACATACTAATGGTGTCACAGAATGCTGGATCAGTTCTTTTTCACACAAAACTTGGGGGGAAAGATAGCCAGAGCCCAGAGGATCCAGTGGTTTTCGGGTTAATAGACTCACCACCGAGTTGTCCCTCTCTGCTGCAGCAGCAGCGAGGGGGTTTTTGTCAGGGGAAGGCTGGCTAATCTGCCACAGAAGCTCATTTCAGAGGCTGCTCTGCACAGCAGCCCATTTAGATGCAGATGTGAGGCGGCTGGCATCGTGTGCGGAGCCGGTCCTCCAAGCCGAGGGGCCTGCAACTAAAGATGGCTGCATTTCTTTTTTTTCTTTCCTTTTTCTTTTTCTTTGGAGGGACCCTGCAGTGCTTCTGCCCCTCATCAGACTTCATTCTGTTAGACAGCATGTCATCCAGTCTCCTGTCCGCTTCCCTCCTGGTCACATCACGGAGCGCAAAGATGGAGGCAGACAAGGAATACAGAGAGGCTCCAGCAACGTCACTGACATTGACATTACCTCTGTGATCATTAAACTGAAATTGGCTAAATGAATTGCCAATTTGAGAGGCCTTAGTCACAGCATATTGGTGTGTGCATGCCGGTGTGTGCACACGTCTCTGGGTTTGTGAAATCTACTGTGACGACAAGATTCTGTCTCTGGTTGTCTGCTCCCCACCCTTTGCGTCTCTTCATTTCTGTCCAACTACCTCTCACACACAATCTACACACAAATTCAATAAGCCATTACACAGGCATTGATCTTTTTCTCACCCAAACATTTGCATTAGAAAAAAAAGGCAGTAAGATGAGGGGCTGGGTGAGACAGCGCTGTCTGTTCATTTTTGTGGAGAGAAGGAGCAATAGATGGTGAGGCCTGGATTTATAGAGTTTGGCAGCACTTTAACACTTTAACGCTCCTCAGAATGTGTCCAATCAATGTGCTCCCGCCCAGCGTGGTCGCTGTTGAAGAGACGTGGCGTTCACTTATCTGATGTCATTGTAAATCACTCAGGAGGAGGGTAGGTCAGTGGATGCTGCTACTGCTACACTCACACCGCATCGAGCTGCCGTGGGATGGTGCAGAATAATACCCTGAAAACACTGCGTGCCAACGTTAAATACATCGCTCTATTGTGGGTGTCTGCACAGTAAATGCAGATTTATAAGTAACAGCAGGCATGCTTTGACCTTTCAATTGTAACGCGGCGTAAAATGAGCTGCAGATTTACCAGAAGCGTGTCAGGAATACGGTTCACTAACCAAAGACAAAACACAATGATGATACCTCTGAGCCAGTCCATAAAGCCTAAACATTATTGTCTCTTTGCGTGCTTTGTTAACCACATTTTTAATTGCATCTCAGACATTTTCCACGTTATAGGTAATCCTGGATTTAAGTCTGGTGATTCTCCAACAAATCCCACAAGAAGACCAAAATCATGAATGAACTGATGCTACTAACAAGTATGTGTGCGGCTAAAACCTGCTGTATCTCATGCCTGTGTGCCATAGGTCCCCAGTGATCCAAAAATTATTAAAAACACATAAATGAGCACACTGTTGCATTGGGTAACATGCTCCATTACTACCATGTAAACTGTTCATTTTGAGTCAATCCCACAAACACTACCCTGCTGCTGTAAATACTCACTAGCTCACCAAATGTGTATTAATCCACTGCTGAAAATAGTTCCCAACAAATGCACGATTCACTCCTGTTTTTCCTGACCCGTTTTTAAAGACTCACATGTCATTAGGAACCACAGACAGGCTGGGGAAGTCAGAGTATTAGAAGATAGACTAACATGCTGACATCTTTGGTCTTTTCATGGCTTTCGTTGTCTTTAAATCCCAACAAAAATATAGAATATCACCATCCTTATCCTTTAATATTTCAAAATTGAAAAAACAGGAATAAAAAAACCCATCAAACTTGTTATGATCATTTAAAAATAGTCCCAGATTGCTTTTTCATCCTCATCTTGCTATTGCTTACACTCATTCCTTCATGATATCTGGTGTTGAGCGTTCACTCATTCCTACATGTTCGTATGTTGGTGTGAACTAAGGTGTGTTATTACCACTGGTTTTTCACTCAGCACAGATCTTGCTGTGGTTGGTTTGGAGAGGTGATAATGGCCACCATGTGAGCTGTGGGATTCATGGCATGTCTGAAGGACATTTAAACCATGACCCCACTTCTTCTTTCCGCCCCTACCTTCTTAAACCCCCTCTTTCTCATGCAGCGTATGCAAAAGCAGTCAGACACAAATGACAGTAGCTACAGCTGAGCTTCAGCTGCCACAGCCTCCCAAGGACCGAGGAGGAATGCCAGAAGGAGAGACTTTCCCCTCCATCTATTTTTGATCCTGACAGCACATTCTTTACGTCTCCCCTGCTGTCAGTGAAAGGAGCCTCCTCTGCTGTTACCAAAATAGCCTTTTCTTCTCCTCGTTCTGACAAGTGACCAGTTTTTCTTTTCAAATGTAACAAAATTGTTGAGTAGTCATCACAAAGCGGTGGCAATAAAAGGATGATGATTGCATATAATCTCAGGAGAAAAGATTATACAAATTCTCTCTGCACAGCCCGATTGGGCCTGAAGCACCCTGCTGGTTTTAAGCTAAAGAGAAGAATAAGTACGGGAAGTGGAAAGGAGAGAGCAAACCAGAAAGAGGATGAAGAGTAACAAAACAGCTAGAAGGACTGGTGCTGGAGAGAGGAGAAGCACAGACTGGGGAAACAGAGGCAGGCAGACAGAATAAGGGACCATGAAATGGGGATAGAAAACTGTGCTCGGTGTGAGCGAGACAGAGGGAGAAATGGTGGAAAGGCGGATATCTGCAGCACCCCAGCTGCGAGGCTTAAGGAGCTTAGCCCTCCTGCCCATCACAGAAGACTCTTCAAGTGCAGGCATTCACCACCGCTGAGCTACTACTGAGAGAAAAGTGAGCAAGAGATGCAGAGAAAGGAGAGGTGTGCGTGGGCAGTGGAGCCCAGTACAGGCAAATGACGCAGAAGATGAAAGTTCAGATAAAATTAAAGAGTGAAGGGACATGTTTGACAGCAGGAGCATCATCTGATATGTTTGGCTTTAAAGACGCAGGTTGACATTTTAGGAAATACTCTCATTTGTTTTCTTGCCGAGAGTTAGATGAGAAGGTCAATACTGCGTTTAAGTCTGTAAGGTAATTTTGAGGCTGTGGCCAGCAGCTGGTTAGCTTAGCACAAACACTGGAAGCATGGGGAAACAGCTAGCCTGGCTCTTTCCAAAGGTAACAAAATTCCCCTACCAGCATCTCTAAAGCTCAGAAATTAACATGCTGTTTCTCGTTTGTTAATCCATTTTCATCAAGCAAAAGTTTGGGCAGAATTGGCCCAAATTTCTGTTACTGTAAATGAGAACAAGATGAGGAAGGAAAAGGAGCAAAAGTTTGGGTACCCTGTACGGTCAGCACTCAGTAAGAGTCTCTCAGCTCTGTGAGATTCTTTGGTCGTCTTGAATACGCTGCTCTTTTCAGGTCTATCCACAGATTTTGATTTGCTTTTCTAGCAATCCAACAAGCAGTTCTCTCTGAAAGCTTTCCTGGTCTTCCAGACCTCAGCTTGACCTCCACATTCCTGTTAACTGCCATTTCTTAATTACATTACCAACTGAGAGCTGAACTGAGCTACCTGAAAACACTTAGCTGTGTTCTTATAGCCTTCTCCTGCTTTGTGGGCATCAATTATTTTAATTTTCAGAGTGTGAGGCAGCTGCTTAGAAAAGCCCAATGACTGCTGATTGACAGGACAAGGTTTGAGGAGCCAGAGTGTTTATAAAGCTTTAAAAATGTTCATCACTTGCCCCCTGCTAACGACGATTGTGAAGAGGCCACAGTGCTAACAAGGTCATTTAGGTTAGAATCCCTGGTAAAGGTTATTGGAGGGCTCAAATTTCTTTTGCATGGTGCTTCTTTCCTTTTTCCCCCTAAAATTGTACAAAAAAAATAAACTATGTTTCAAATTTAACAGAAATTTTGATCTGGGGTGCACAAATGCTTTCATGCCACTGTACTCTCAGAGAGAAAGCACTTTAGTGTATTTCCAAATGTCTAACTATCATATTATTTATAGGGCTTTGTGCTCTTTTCCATTTTTTTAAATCTCTCATCTTCCTGTTTGTGCATCCATCACAGGAAGCGTGAACCGACCGGGGCCGGTCCCTGCCTTCCTCAGGAGCCCACCTGTCATCCCAGCCCCGCTGGACATGAAGCCCTTCCTCCAGTTCCCCCTGGAGTCGCCTCACCCGGCCAGCATCGGCCTCTTCCACAACTTCAACACGGTGAGCGCTCGCAGGCATACCTGCACACAAGCATGAATGCACACGTGTGCACACGGTGTCTGGGATTTGTTATCATCTTGCTTCACTCAACAGAAGGCAGAGCTGGTATTCAGCTGTGGTTTTGGAGCGTTGCCTCCTGAGTGATGACAAGGGACAAGTGATGAGGATTTATACTGGATAATCCAGAATGATAAGGTGACAGCTGTTTACTTTTTATTTAGCAGAACGAGTTTCAGCATAATTGAGAAAATGCCCGGCAAGTGTTTTACTGCAATAAAATGAGTTACAGCTAATCAATTGTATAAGAGGCACAGGCCGTATTCTCTACAGTCAGCATTTTCTGTCGCTCCCTCTCATTTCCAGATTGGGTTTCATGTGAAGGTCAGTGTGGCGACAAACACGGTCGCACGCACACACATACACATACACACACACGATCATCCAGCTCATCTTCATGCGCTGAGGCAAAATGACCCTTCCACAGGTTAATGATTCATCCTGCTTCCTGTGAGGACATTGAGTGTGGCCGCTAACGCCAGAGCACCTCGATCCTAATCACTCTCTGTCCGCACACTAAACTTTAAGCAAGTCTGTCGTCCAGTGATAGAAGGCTACAGCTCAGTGTGAGTCTTTATTCAAAGCCTGATCAGCCTGCTTGTGTTTAGAGGCTGAAGAAACTGAAAGAACACAAAGAGAAGGACGAACTGACAAACACACTTGATTACTGTGTTTATTGTCTCAAATACAGTTATGCTCCAGTTTGGGTGGAAACTTTCTGTGAAGCATGAAGTTCTGTGATTTATCTAGAGAGCTCATATCAGCTCTGACTCGCCAGGATTACAGGTAATTTCCAGACACTTAAGATTCTCAGGAGGACTCGGCGGGTCTCACCTTTCTGTATTGAGACATAAGCAGCACAGTGAGGCACGCTGTGTGCAGAGGGAGGGAAGGGAGCCTCTGCCACTCTGTTGATTTGTAACGCTCCAGAGGAAAATCATTTTTCTGTAAGGCTAAAGTTTAATGTACGTGTTATTATTCTGTGTGTCAGTTCTTCCGTTTGAGACAGAAATATTACTTGAAAGCTAGAATTCTTAAAATTTTCATGATATCAAAGCCCATTTTGATATTATTTATGGTCATTTTTTTCAGCAAAACCCATTCAATACATGCATCCTCTGACTGCCTCTCCATGAAATAGTTTTCATTTTCACTATCCACCCTTCACATTGCACTCATTGTGAACAGCCGTCAAAGAGCACGAGACCAGATTTAGAGGTCTGGAACCAGGCCAACTGTCGTCTTTAGTCTTCTTTATCAAACAACTAAAGCGATGAATCCTCTCACCCCACAGTGTAAGTGCGCTGTAAACAGATAAATGAGTTGCTCTTCCTCTGTTGGATCTTTGAGAGAGTAGCCCCCAGTGCTCCCAGTGGTCAATAATGTGCTATTTCAAACAGAACTCCAGGACCTGTCGGGATTCTAACTTTAAAACGTGGGATGATATTGCACCACCGATATCTTACAGCATGTAAGAGGTTGGATATCAAAGAAAAGAGGAGCACATAAACTAATCTCAGACAATCATATGGCACACACTGCAAAATTTCTGGTGCAACAAAAGCTCCACTGTTTGAGAGAGGAGAGAGCAAAAGATGAGTCAGAAAGTGGATTAATATGTTAATGAGGTTGGGGCAGAAGTATGGAGGCAGATCCTGACGAGAGCAGGTGGTAAAAGAATGGCAGCAAAAGACACACAGTGATGAACATGGTGATCAACAGCCACCAGAGAGACAGACAGAGAGAGACGAGACGGTGAGGGAGGGCTGGCACAGAGACAAGCATATTTGGAGGTGTTACAGGTCCCCTCATGAAAAACACAAAACAAGACAGAGGTGAGCTGAGACACAAGTTGTGAAACAGGAGCAAAAACATAACATATAATTTAAAAAAATAAAAAAAGCAGGCTAAAGTCTATAAATATTCCCAATAATGCATTCAAACAGAGTTTAAGTTTTCAGACCAATTATACCATTTCCCCTGGTGCCTGGAGCTTGAGAGTGTAAACAGTCTCTCATTTGGCAGCATACGTTCACAGTGTGAGAAGGAGATGAGAGGCTGAGTAAAACCGCAGTGTACTTTTGGCTGCTTAATGAGGGAAACACCCAGCGCTGTGGTTGATGAACCCTGCCGTCGGGTCAGAGAGCTCACACGGGTCCATTCGAGTTTCTAAAAATGAGTTGGTAAACATTTCATAAGAGAATTACGGGGCGTATATCTGTGTTTGATCTGAGTATGGCAAGCTCGGCCGGTATTTTTAGCCCAGTGTTTTCAATTTGGCTTTTAATTTAAGAAATTCAATATGGCTTTTATCCCATTGTTTTATATGAACGTATATGTAGTCTATTGTTTCACTGTTTACTTTGATAATCTCATTCAATATTTGAATTATTGCTTGTTTTCTGATATACACGTCTTAGTTGTTTTAATTAATTGTTTTAATCATATTCTGTCATTCAGCTAAGAGGATAACGCTGAGCTGAATATTTCCAATGACAATAAAAATTAGACCTCTGTTAAATAAATGTCTACCCACTGTAATATGTATGTTATATTTATTCAAATTCAAGTCAATCATAAATGTTGATTATGTTGAATCCTCAATTTGTCTTCAGTTACTAACTGTATATTTTTATGTAAACCCATACTAGTTTTTGTTTAGTTTAATCTAACAATTTTGTTTCAATAGATTATATTGAATATATTTACTTTGCTTTGTTTTGTTACTGTTAGCGTACTGATTACTTCAATTCAATTTCCCTGCAGCTGAATTCAATTGCTTTCCTCTCAACAAGCGAAGCAATCAGAAGGCTGAATCTTATCTAAAATACACTTGATCTCTTATCACAGTACCTCACAGAGGCATCTCTGTTGTTTTGTGTAATACTCTGGTTGTGATGTTTTAAGAAGCAGAGGTTTTGTAGCACACAAACAAAGTACAAATTTTTGGAGATAGGGAGTCTGTAATTAGGCTCGTCTAACCCCAGCATGAATTAAAGAGTTTGAACGGCACCCAAGAACTCAGGCACAGACAGCAGCACCAGCTGCTGCTGAGAAAACACACACCCTCCTGTCCACATCAATCACTGCTCCGTCTTCAATTCACTTCTCTCCAGTCTTCTTTATCTCCCAGCTTTCTCCCCCTTCAGCCGCTCCCTCTGTCATTCACCTGCGCTTTTTCTTTAACACCTTTCTCTCTCATCCACATTCACTGGACTGCAGTTAGGAGACACACACAAACACTGCCTCTGAGCTCCTCCTGTGTTGCTGAATCTCTGATGTGACCTCTGGGTTGTCTCTCCTCAGATGGACCCTGTCCAGAAGGCTGTGATGACACATACCTTCGGGCCACCTATGGTGAAGACAAAGCGGCCAATCATCTCGTGCAATGTCTGTCAAATCCGTTTCAACTCAGAGGTATGAAACCTGGGATGAGACAATATCCTTCTAATTGACCACTAAGCCCCTCCCCCAAAGTGATTGTCCAATCATAGCTTAGCAGCTGTAACTAGGCTCAGCGGGCCTGTCAATCTTTGGATTTCTAAGAATGTCAAACCAATGGGCATGGGGCAGTAGTATGAGTGGGTGCAATGCCTGGAACTCTGTTTTAGCATTATATCATGCATGTAGACACCAGTTGCATATTTACTTTGCAAGATTCTTGTTTTAAATGGAGGCAACAGGATACCTTAAAAATCCAGCTGCAGGAATGTTTAGCTTCATTAGCTAGCTAGCTATGCTGATAAAGCTGCCAGAGGCATGTATGTATGTATTAAGGATAGCTGGATACTTTGTTCAAAGACATTCATACTGGGTGCATATCCTTTACTATCGGTCTTTTCTCAATGATTGTGTGTTGAGAAAAATGTTTTTTTTGGGCCAGTGTGTGTAACATGATGAACGCAGATGTTGCAATAGCCCGTGCGGCCCCTACGCCAAAATGGCTTCACAGCCCAGCACCATTCCTGGGGACTTGGCCAGGAATGGTGCTGAGGCAGTCGTCATTTCAGCCGGCAAAATCAACATGTTGCTGGCTGTAGATGAGAAGACCGCTTGCCTGGAATCAAAGACTCATCGTATCAAAAATGACTAAGAATTTTGAGTGGCAAGCCTGCCATCATTACCATCGTTGTGAGAACATACAACTTGATAGGTGTAGCAGCAGTAGCTAAGAGGGCGGACCTTAGAGAACAGTCAAAATGTCCAAGAGCCCTGCACCTGCACTCCACACACATTAAATCATGACCTAAAAAGTTAGCTGGTGATTGACCGTACAGCTGCAGCAGATGAGAACTCAATTCACAGTTTCTCAACTCCAATTTTAGCCTGTCCACAAAGAAGAGTGGGGGGAGAAAGACATAGAAAAACCCTGCCTGCTTAATCTACTCTTAACCGGCCAACATCATTTCTGATGTCCTTCTGCACCCTGGTGCTGTTGTGTGAGAAAAACAAGCAGAAAGACTGCAAGCAAGTTTCAGGAAGTTTCTTTTTAGTTCATAAGTACAGAGATTTTGTTTGGCTGAACGGTGTGTCACGCTCGGAAATCATATTTCAGGTGTTAAGTCCACTGTGATGAGGTTTTAATGGAGGAGTGTGACACGTGTCAGCTAACACGAGCTTGTCCTGAAAACTACCTTAAAGCTGATGGAGCACATTTTCTGCATTTCACTCTTGACAGAGACCCTGCTGCCAACATGAGGCAGAAGGACTGAAATAAAAGAGGCCAGAAGTGATGAAACTCTAGAGGAATGATTTGAGTGTCCCCATTAAAGAGGCAGTAGTGTTAACTGAAGTTGAAGAGCAAATAACTCATAATGTGGGCATCCGAACTCAGCTACTGAATGACATGATTGATGTGTTAAGAGTCTGGTACTGGGCCTTTTACAGAGTGTATGTGTTTGTAAGTGCATGTCTGCAGTGGAAATATTTTGACGGTTTGAGACAGTCTTTCTTTGCATGGAGAAGCAAGAAATTAGAAAGAGCATGGTCAACCACATTTCTGATCCTGCTGCCTCTGTACGTTTATCTACAGACAAATACACCTGACCTCTCAAATTACCCCACAGGAAAACAGCTTGTTATAATTTCTACAGCCAATTTTTTAGAAATGAAAAAAGACAATTTTCCTGAGTTGAATTTGTTACGCAGCACAGCTAAACATTTTGATTTGAGTGACATGTATTCCTCAATACTGAAAGGGCGTTTTAGAGATGGAAAAATCCTGGCATTTATGACCTATGGTACATTGTAACCTCTAACCTAAACATGAGTAGAAATCAAACAAAAGCCTGACATACAAGCCGAGCTAAAAATATAAATACATTCCAGCGATGAAGCGCTAACTACTTGTACTCTAAATGCAGTAGAGTGTAAAGGACACAGGCAGGGAGGGAGTCATCTGAAACTTACTGCTGTTTGCTCTGTGAGGGGCTGCTTAATTATATCTCCCCTGCTCAGACCTGCATGTTCTCACATGGTCTACATGAGCGTGAGGTACAGACCATGAGTGGGGGTGGCTTTTATTTACTTACTACAGCATGTTTGTATTACATCTATGTATGTGTGCTATTTGCATGTATGAAAATGCGTGTATGAGTGTGTGTAACTGGTGTCACGCATGCGTTATGCAGTGAGAACTCTAATACCGAGCCACCTGTTTGTCCTGCCTTCTGTTTAACTTGAGAGCCGCGGTGTGCATCTGCTCTGCTGCGACTCTACAGCATTTTCCACAGTAACCCGAGAGACTGAGAGCTTAAAGCACGGTGGACATTCTTTAATAATGAAGGAATACTCTGTTTACAGTACAGTGCTTGACTCACTCACGCTGTCTGAGCTGCGCTGCAGTTCAAACACATTACTGTTCATCAAGTCTTCTTTAGGTCACACACCACCAAGTACATGAATAATACCAACATTTTCTTTCATGTTTATGTCTGAAGGAGGCCGGTGTTAAGTGGGAGTGCTTGAGTACTTAGTGGAAGAGGCAGATTGATTGATAGTGGCCATTCAGAAGCAGGTGTTTCTCAGTAATGGACTGCATATAAATGCATTATACACACATACACACACACACACACACACACACACACACGTACATATTATATATATATGTATATATACACACTCTCACAGCTATTACACTGTAACCACACATGTTGTAATTATAACAATTCAAATTCAAAATTATTGCAATTCATTTCAGGCCACAGAGGACAGATTAGCCTGGCGGTGTTTAGCTCAGCTCTGCTGCAAGGCTGACGTCACACCATGCTGCATTAGCCATCGTCACCACTGCAGCACCACACTGGGCACCTCTCTCCCTCTGTCTTTCTCTTCTCGTTCTTCTCAGGCCCACAAAAAACCTTCTTTCATTCGTATCTCCTGTCTGTTCGGCAACTTAGTTTGCTCACCACTTTCCTCGTCAGTTTCCATCTTTCTGCTTCTGCCTCTGTGGGGTTTACTGTATCATCTGTCTCCCTCTCCTTCTCTCCACCTCTCCAGCTTCTTCCCACCCCCTCTTCCTGTCGCTGCTGCCAGTATCCCATACAGTAGATTTGGCTGCTAGACACGCTCTCTCTGCTTTCTGTGCCTTTGTCGCTTTATAGATAGAACATCAAAGCACATCCTGCTTAGAGAGAAAAAGGATTTCAGGGACATTCACTTGCTCTCATTTTCTCCCTCTTAAATCCCATCTCTGCCTCTTCATTCATCTTAATCCCCCTTTCCATAGGCACTTTCGTAGCTTGGCTGCGTCCGTTTCACCTACTATGCCAAACATCATTTATATTTTATCATTATTCACTTTTCCTCTCACTCCAACGATCGGATGCCTTCATCTCTTTTACATCATATTGTCTCTGCTGCATCCCACCCCCACCTCTGAGGCTGTCAAGCTTTTCATGCTTGAATTGATGGCTCACCTTCATTGATTTCTTAAGACCTGACACTGAAGGTCACAGGGTGAGAGGAAGTATCAAAGCTCAAGCACAAAGAAAACTATTGGGAGCTGCCGAAAGGGAGATGAAAATAACAAGGACAGCAGCAGAACGTGTGGACTGCAAAGAGAAGAAGGAGCAGTGCGTGTTTCTGCCTTTGGAGCTCTCTGCTGTCATTTGTTCATGGACTTGTAGTGCTTCATCTCCTTGTCTAATTGCAGGGCTTTTGGTACCAGCAGCCTCAGGAGTTGGGTTACACAGGCAGAGCTATATCTGCCTTTCTGTCATCACCAATCAGGATGAGGGCTATATGGGTAACTATCATTGGCAGTTAATACCTCAGGCTTACAGAGGCATCCCGAACACGTCCCAGTGGTCTACTTGCCTCAGTGAAGGATCCCACCCTGCAGAGCCCTCGACATGTACCTGTCATGCGCCTTATGTGGGTCCCTCAGCCTTGTTGACATAATGCAACCTATCTAGTCCCAGCAGGTCTCTGCTTGTGCATACACACGCACATAAAGTCACACACACAATCTTGTATTACTGTATTAGTGAGGAGCTTACAGGAACTATATTTGTGCCCTAACACCTCACTCTTTTCTTTGAGTTCATTTGAAGCTGACGTGCACATGTATATCTGGACATGGAGGGGAACGCTGATTTCCCAGCTCAGTATCTCTTTGCTTATTTCCCTATTGTACATTTCTGCACCTCATGATTCACATCCAACCGCACTGTTGGAGGAAGTGCCAGTGCAAGGAGGCAGTGAGCCCTTTGTGTCGTAATGTGGCAAGAAAAGGCACGAAGGTTCGAGTGGTGTGCAGCATAGTGTGTAGCATGAAAGACTTTGATGCGGAACAACAGATTTGGCACCTGGCCCGTACCTTTTTATTAACCATCACCACAATCTTTGCCAAACCATAACTCTGTGCTTTAGCTGCGTAATCCTAACTATACTGTACAAACTTGCCTTGTGAATAGAAAAATGTAGAAAGTGTTTTTGTGGAAGCATGTTTGATGAACAATCGCAAACTGAAACCTAAACTCTACCTCCTTAAGGAGGACTTACTGATGTGTCCACTCCTCTTCATACTTCCCATTTCCTGAGTTTACACTGATCCTCTTAAGTGCAATCACACAAGGACAACCAGGCAAACACACACTCATGGACTTAAACTCTTCTTGATTTGCTCCATTTTTTTTTTATCTCAGTACCTGACTGTCAACTGTCACTGGTAGCCTACAGCCCTGCAGCCCATTTCAGATAATCCCTCCACTCAATAATCATCATCAGCTCAGCAGGCCAGTTCAGTGATTACAGCAGTAGTGAAGGAAGACAAGAATATTCTTGAAGCTAATTTTCCATGATAGCCTCATCAGCACATCAGAACTGCACACTATCAGCTCAACAGTCATTTACATACTGGAATGGACCAAAAATGCGGAGTGCCAGAATATTTTTCAGGATTTTTGAGTAATTACTGGATTATCCTTGTGGTCAAAAAACAGGTTAGTTTGCTAATTACTTTTTGTTAGTTTGCTTAAGAAAGGGAAGCCCACAGAGAGCATTTGGTTAGAACATTCCTCAGTCATTCAGGTACTGGTAGGTTATGACACACGCACACCTGGACGCCGCCCATCACAGCTTCAACTGATGGTCACTTGATAGCTCAACTGCAGAACTTGGGAGTTACTGCAGGTGCTTTGTTCACATATATCAGTTGTTGTGGGAAAAGACAGCATGACTCTTTAACTCATCAAACCCTCATTTTCACTGAATTTCTGACCTTTCTGGTCAAAACGACAAATCTCAAATCTGTTCACTACTCTTAACAGCAAGTCCCAAGTGAAAACATTTACATTTTGAAGGTAGAAGAGTCAAATGGCTCCAAGATTTGGTCTTAAAAATCAATGTGTGCTGCTCAGATAAATCCACTCCACATGTGGTGTCGGCTCAGTTCTGTGACCGTACTGGCTCTCTAATTGAAGTTCATATGAGTGTCAAAAAGAAAGAAGAAAACCAACGTCGTGAATAAAATGAAATGTTGCGCTAAGAATGGAAATAAGAATCCTGTTGTGTCGGTTAAAATCCATGATTTCATGTAAACCTCTTATATGTCTTGTTCTTCTGCCAGAGCCAGGCTGAGGCCCATTATAAGGGGAACCGCCATGCTCGGAGGGTGAAGGGGATCGAGACATCCAAGACAGCTCGTCTCCAAGATGCTGAGAAGCAGCACCCTCCCTCTACTGCTTCGCCCACCCCACAAGGCCCCTCACCATCCAGCCCCGAGCCTGATCCTAATAAGCAGGGTGAGTGTCACCTGTGATATATGATGTTACATACAGAGAAATCTCAAACAGAACGGCACAGATGCACACCACAGCTGTTGTGTGAAGCAATATAAAGTAACCAGAGAAGACTGTTAATACAATTGTTTTAGAACAGAAAATAATTAAAAATTCATTCTGACAACTTCTGAAAAAATCTCTGATTTCACACTTCCAAGGATTCAAGATTTCATCACTCTGTTCAATATTGAGTTGAACTATGACAACAGAAAAAAACACAGTGAGGATGTAAAAAGTAGTTGTCAGTCACTTAGTCTTGAGTAGCTAAAGTGTCACCACGGGGGTGGCTAGACCTGCTGGCAGGTCCAGATGCACCAACACAGCTGTTGTGTTCGACCTCAAAGAGGCAGAGTTTCAAGCACAGCACTAGTGCTAGAGAAGGAACATCGTGATTTTCACATTTTCATATTATGATCATCAGGGTTGAAGGGTTAGTTGTATGGCAGACTTTCCACAAATTACTGACTAACCTGAAAACTTTGTGCCGTTCACAGATGACACCCAATCCTGTCCCAACTCTAACAAGTCACCTTTGACCCCTAGCCACCTTCCAACACCCACACTGAGCTCAGCAGATGCAGAGTGTCCCCTCTTGCCTTCTGTCAACACGCCCTTGCCATCCTCTCCCTCATCATCTGCGGCCCTCAGTACCCTCCCTGCGGATCCAGCAGCAGCCGGTCTTCCTGATACTCCGTCCCCAGCTCCCAGTCCTTCTTCGGGAGAGTCAGAGGAGGAGAAAGCCAAGAAGCTTCTCTACTGTTCCCTGTGCAAAGTAGCTGTTAATTCCCTCTCACAACTGGAGGCACATAACAAAGGTAACTCCAACATAGCTTTGTCAGAGTGCACATATTCATAAGTACATACGTCATGCCACAGAGAATGCAAAATGAGAGAGAAACAAATACAACTACAACAGAATTATGCAATATGCACACTAAGACGCAACTTCAGACTCCCTGAGGAATAGAAATTCTGTGCTTATTCTGCATTTTAAGTTTGAAAAACTAAAGCAGGTGGATTAGTGCCACTTAGTGGTTAAGGTTAAAAACTGTATGGTTTGACTGGGAGTAGGTGGGTGGTGCTATAAACCTCAAATCCTACCACCTACGCAAATGTTGTTGCACTCAGTTTACAGGAAGATTTGTTCTCTGTACTTTTGAACAACCCCAGTTGAGCAATCTCGCCACGATTCATTTAGAAGCTGTTCTGGTTTCTGATTTCTATCCTATCACGTGACCCTCATGGAGCTTGCACAGACTGCACATGTTCAAACTTCCTTTTATTTTTCATATGTATTACACTGTGACATGGCTTCAATTACCAACGTAAATGACACCGCTTTTTCTTTTCCCTTCTGTTTCCAGGCACCAAACACAAAACCATTCTGGAGGCTCGGAGTGGACTGGGACCCATTAAAGCATACCCACGTCTGGGTCCTAAACCCAGCCCCGAGCATGGAGGGGAGTTGTCCTCTGACCCCAACACTCAGGAACGCACCTTCCACTGTGAGATCTGCAATGTCAGAGTCAACTCAGAACTGCAGCTTAAACAGGTGAGAAGCCCACACAAAGATCCAAAGACCATGGGTGAAGTAGCAGTCGTGAAGCATTCTCGATATCCAATATCTGTCCTTTCTCATTTATGTTTCAGCATATATCTAGCCGGAGACATCGGGATGGAGTGGCGGGGAAACCTAATCCTCTTCTCAGCCGGCACAAGAAGCGCACAGACTTTATGGTACAGTTCATTTTTCTCACAGTCATATTCCATATTTCTCAATTCTACATCATAAAAACATTGTCATTTAGGTTTCAGGTAAACTCTTGCATGCTTAAATGTGTTTTACATTTACTATTTTCCCTTGACTTTACCAAAGGAACTTCCAAAAACTCTGGGGGCTGGACTTTTACCAAGTCCTCTGGCTGTTGCTGCAGCAATGGCAGCAGCAGCCTCCTCCAATCAGCTGGCACTACGTCCTCCTGGCCCGACTTCCCACCCTCATCCCCACCACCACCTCTTACAGGGAACACCCCTCAGCCTGCTGAGGCCCGCCCCCGGTCCCATCCGCACCACGCACGGTCCGATCCTCTTCACCCCTTACTGATGGCAAGCAAATGAGGACGAATCAGGAAGAAGCACACTGTGAAGTGGAGGCCTGCAACCATGTGCCATCAAGAGCCAAATCAGCTGGTCTGGCTCCAGCTGGTGTTTCATCATAATAAAGACAGTGAACATAAATGTGACTCTTCATGGTGCATACTGTGGTTGCAGACCACTGCTGTTACACTGACAGGGAGAACCAGAGAGAACTGACAAATCTCAGACATCTCAAAGAGACAGTATGTTGCCATCCTCCCCAGTTTCCTTTCATCACTCAACCATCCGCCAATCATCAAGTAGACTCTGCAGACAGTTTCAACAGGAACTTATAACCACATTTTTATCAAGCATGGACTTCTTTGAGCATCCTCCAATCTGCAACTGACTAAGTATCTTCATCGAACATAGGATCCACTGTATCTGACTCGGAACCCTACCTCTCTTATGTTTTAATGTTCACCTCTGCAAGGATTCATTGCATATCCAAAGCATTACTGTTATCAAAAACATGCCCGCTGGGTTACATATAGTAGTTGCCTCTGATGTTAACTGGTATCATACTGTAGCTGTCACAGTATAGTGGATTGAGCCACTGTAAAGTTCTGTTTTTGTGGCCTATAAAGAGAAAAAGGTACCAACAATTTACGTACTGTTTCTGCAGTTACTGACAAACTGCACTGTATGTCTACATTTTCACAACTGGCCTGTATTGTCCATATTTACCTCTGTGGGACAGAAACAGGAACTCAGAGGAAAAGCAAAAGGGTAGACATTACGTAGCGTCTTAAAACTGTACTCCTGTGTACATCAACCATATTTATGGTTTGGCAAAGATGAATTGTTGTGAAGAAGTAATTGCTACTGGTACACTATGCAGCGATCAGTGTTTATCCTAGGCTGTGTAAAATGCAGTAAGGCTGGAGTAAATAAGAATAGAACAAGAGAGAAAACCCAAGCCAAGATTCTCCATGAATGGTCACTGACAACAACCATGTGCATAAAGTCTCACAAAGCACATAAGTAAAAGTCTGTGATGAAAAGTCTACATGTAAATGGCTTAAAAACATTTAAAATGACAATTATCATTTCATCATCTGCACCTCACTGTGCACAACAGCAAGGTTTCACTGTCTTAATGGAATAATTCAAACACTGTGAGCACAGGAAGACAATGGATGATTTACGACTTTGGTAGCAGGTATTTGCATTATGTGCACATTTAATTATACAGACCACATTTTCGCCACAATCCCATACAAGGAGTGTGGAAAACAGTGGGAAAGACACCAGCATTATGTTATCAGAAAGAAGAGAAATGGACCACATACACAGATGAGTAGCTGTATGCAAAAAACAATACACCATCTTTGATAGTATGATAGGCCTGTAGTGGGATAAAACTGTTTAGTTTGTCTGCTCTGCCTTGTGTGCTCCAGCCCTTCATGACTCTGAACTAGCCCAGTCAAAACTGTCATGGTGGCTTGTGGAATATTAGAGGGAGGCTTTAGGAAACTGAAACTGTAGCAATACTTAAGCACTCCTGCTAACTTTTCTTGTTAACTGCAATAAAAAAAAAAAGTCTACAAATGTATGAATTGTTATTTAGGAGAAGTGTATTGAAACATTACTGTAAATGTAGATTATTAAAAAATGAGAGATGGTACATGTTGGGGCTTCCTAATTGTTAAATTAAAACAAAATGATATATAAAATCATTAAACTGAGGTTATGGTTGTAAGCAATGATGATCTGTGATTTTCTTTTTTTTTTTTCAGATGTAATGAGATATGACAATAACAATAAATCACAAATGCAGTTGGTTGTATGAGTAGTTCAGTAACATTATATTGTGAGTATACAGTGTGCGCAAAGTAAGTGATGTTTAAACTGTTTCTAATCACTTTGTTTCAACAGACAGCACATAACTTTAACAATATGTGACTGATATATTAGAATATATTTGCATTTTGGTTTTCAAACTATTCATGATCAGAAGCTGGCTGCAGTCTTATAGGTTTGCATGGAGCACACAAAAAAACATGAAAATGAAAAATACACTGTTTGCAGAGGAAACTAAAAAAAGGAGGATGCACATAAAAACAGGAAGCATCACAATCAAAGGACAAGAATGCAGCTAGCAGCTAATTTGCTTCTGATGTCCCCGGGCAGAACGACAAAAAAACAATCACTGAAGAGTAGATACATTACATAAAACAGCACAATAGATAGAAGTCCATCAGTTTGGATTTTACACAACATAAAAACTCATCGAGAGCTTTGTCAAATGGTGCAACAACAATCACCTGAAGCTCAATATCAGCAAAACCAATAAGCTTGAGGTGGACTACTACTGTGTCTGTTAGTGTGTAGGTTCACTGAATCAAATTCCTTGTTATGTGTTCACGTGCTTGGCTTCCCTCCTGGTGTCCCTGAGGTATCACATTTACAAGAAAGGCACAGAGGTAAGGTCACAGTGACCTTGACCTTTGACCACGACCATTCAGATACACAGTGGTGTAATGCAAGGGTCTCTTCCTCTTCCTCTTGTCTTTTTCCTCTGTCCTGGCCCTTTTTCTTCTCTCTGTCATTCTTCCTTGCTCTTCTTTCCTCTTTTTCTTCATGTCTTATTTTCCTGTTGAGCATCCAGGTTTTGCAAGAAGGCGTTACACCGATTACTGGTGGCGACTCTCGCTTGCAGGGGCACCCGTCGTCCGTCCCATCCTGTGGTGCCAACGGTGGGCAGGACAAAGATCTGGGCAAGGGAAGGAGGGATGAGACCACTTTCAACCAAGTAATTTCGGATGCCCTTTTACAGGTGGGGCAAGTTTCTAACTTAGATGTCTGGTGTTGTAGCAAAAGTAAATGAGGTTTCTGGGGTCACATGACAAGTCTCCAAGGTATCTGGAGATGGAGCTGCAGTGGAGGAGGTGGGCAGTGTAGCTGGTGCAGCAGATGTGGATGCTGTGTCCTGGGGACTGGAGGAAGGAGGTACAGCAGGTGGAGGTGCCAGAGAATGTGCACATGGCACAACTTTCACTATCTTTGCTCAGGTAAAAAGAAATGTTATTGCAATCCAAATACTGAATAAGATTTATAGAACATATCAAAATTATCAGTAAAATCTTACAAGTGTCTCTCAATGGCCTCTCTTGACAGTGGGTAGATTCCTGCTTTCCTGAATCCTACCATTATATGGTCTGCAGTGACTGCCTTTTCATGGGCATGCTTCAAAGCCAATGAGAAAATTTCTCTCCAACCACCATGTCTCCTCTCACTCTCACCAGTCCCTTGCGAGTGGCCTGGTTGGTGAATATAGCCTTCAGTGGATTAAATATGCTGGAAGATGTGGGTGACGTGTACAGGAAGCAGCAAGATGTGAATGTGGTTGGCTTCACAGACATCGACAACCTGGAGGTGGCAGTGCATTGGTACATGATTATCACCAGAGGCATGGGGGCATGTTTAATTAAATGGTCCAGCCATTTCAAGACTAGCTCTGTGGTCATGAGTCCCTTCTCTGAATACCCATACTGGCTGTCAGGTGGAGGACCAAGAGCGAATGCCACACTGGGAAGGCAGCGAGGATAAATGATTAAGGGAGGAAAGCTTGTCCCTGCTTCACTGATGCAGCAGTGCACAGATTTGTGCTCCCCCGCAGTCGTATGCTGGCGGTAAACGTGCCTTGTTCCCTTTTTGGCACAGCACCCTCGCCTTTGATTTTGGGTTACAGTATCACCAAACTAATCACCAGTTCCATGTTGACTGAGGCTTGTTATGGAGACATATGGAGCATATTAATGATGTTTTCATACAGTTTGAAAAAGCCTTCTAATGTCATGGTGCTGGAGTTTGCTTGTAGTCAGTTTCCTGTTTTATTTTGAAAGTTCAATCTCCTTATGTATCATGTTTTGCTTTACTTCCTCTTTCCCTCCTTTGTGATTGCTGATTGATTTCACCTGTCCCTCATTAGACTTCCCCATCTTCTGTATTTAGTCTGCGGCTGTATTTATTTATTGGCATTTGTTTATTTATTTATTTGTTATTTTAAAAATGTAAAACTGTGATGAACATGAATTTAGACTCATATGAATGAGAGTTCAAACAAGAAAGAATAGCACAGATTTTAGATTCAGATGAGAGATGTAGGTCTTGTGCCCATGTGGAAGTAAGACAAAGTTCATGGTCATACATATATGGAGGTAGGTGAGGGAAGTATTCACAACAAATACCAGTCTTACACTAGAGAGGTTCATTAATGTTATGATATTGACTTTCATGTTACATAATAAAGATTAAGGTCAGATTCAAACAAGTGAGCTTTGTGTTAGTCTTCTACAAAAGTCAAGTTGCAAAAATTGAAAGTTCACATCATTAATGCACACAATCACAAGCAATTTCAGAAAGCCTGAATGATCCTCTGGAACATTACTGCCCCCCAGTGGTGAGAATGGCAGGCTAACTCCATGGTACAACCGGGTGCAGATGTGTAAACTACACAGCAGCATGGCCACAATAACAGCCCGGGCTATCTCTTTCTTTTTATTCTAACTGAGAACCTTACCTTCCTACCTACCTTCTTACTTCAAAATTTTAAAGACATTGTAAATAGACTTTATAGGCTTCTACATTTGCCACGTCCTCACTAAACTACGTGCCAATCATTCGATGGACTTTGGAGAGACTGCTTGAAAGAGAACTGATAAATAAGTTTTCATCAAGCATGAACTTTCTCAAGCATCCTCTAATTTTCAGCAAATGAGTATAACTCCAAAACCCTACATCTGTTTTCCTGCTTTTGATGTTAATTTCTGTTGTGGTTCATTACTACAAAGCATCATTGTCAACAGAAATGTGCCTACGAGGTCAGACATAGCAGCTGCAGTTTAGTAACACTTTAGCTCTGTTTTTGTGCCCTACAGAGAAAAACTCACAGACAATTTTACTTGGTCTACTTTTGCCCTCATTCAACTTACTGCCCTGTATGTCTACACTTCCACATTTGAGCCTGTACGTAATAATGTATATACACCATTGTGTGACAGTAACAGTAAGTGTATGAACAACAGCAAAAGGCTCATAATTACACTGTGTCTTAAAGCTTTCAGTCTTGTGCGCTCATCACTAATTCATCATTGCAGCTGCAGTGAAGAACTAATTGCCACTGGAGCACTATGCAGCTATCAATGTTTACACTCAGAAAGAAAAGAAAACACAGCCAGTGTGGAAATAAAACATTTAAGAAAAATGAGACAAACAAATCAAAGCATTTTGTTTCTTCAGTGTTTCTTCAGGTGTAAGGTGTAACTGTCGTGTTTCCCTGACGACTTCCTGCCTAGATTATAAAACTATTGTATGTCTCTGTAGAGATTTATTTATAAGGAAATAACTTAAATATATTTTCCCATCTTCACTTCACTGCACAGTTCAACAGAAAAGTGTGTTAAAGGGATAGTTGCAACAGCACAGCAGGACAATGTACTTTCTGACTATTATAGCATGTATTTCCATTATTTGCACATTTTTACGATACAACCCACAACATGAATGCAATCCCACAGCATGAAAAAAAAAACACATTTTGATGACATAGTAAGTCTATGAAAACTATTAATGATTCACCCTGTAGGCAAATGACCGAAATCTGTTTATCCTCTGAACTAATCATTTAATGATATCCTGATTTAGCCCATAATTTGTGAGGAAGTTAATTAAGAATTTTCCTTAAACTTTCAAAAGCAAGATTACATCTAAAAACAATCGATCAACGTAAGACATAGAAAAGCAGTAGTGACTAAAACATTTGAGCTAATGAGATCGAAAATAAATTTTTCCCTTATTTGGTATTCCATTAAATAAGTGTTCTGTAACAAACATGCAAGCTCTCTCTTCCTGATTTTAAACCTGAAGTGGAAAATCCCTGCTGCATATTATGGGTACTAAAGCAACACAGAGGATGCAAATAAGACGCAATACCAGCAGGAAGTCAGACATTCAGAGCAGCAGATCACTGCTGAGAATGACGCAGCTAAGCATCAACAATTAGAAAGAAATCTTCAGCTTTAAGGTGAGTGTTTCGCTTTGAAATAGGGGCTTCTATTTGCCTTGTGAAGTAAATTTTGAATAAAAATGCTGAATATATTTTAAATCCCTTGCAGGGGTTTTATTTAATATATGTTTTATATTAAAATTTAGCTTTAATTTATGCAATGTTTCCAGATCTGAAAGTCCTAATCGATGTGCAAAATTCATCTCAGTGATGTGAACGTGTTATAAAGGAGATGAAAAGAGCTCAAACAAATATCATATTACTTCTGAATTTTTAATTCAAACAGAGACAGCAATTCTTTTAAGATCATACTGTATACAAAGAAACATTCATTCCTTAGTTATACTTCTTTATAATGGCTAATGTTAAGGAATTATTTATGCTAACTGGACAGTGGATTTCAGGTTACTAGAGCCACAGCACTTGTTCATTAAGTTGTATATGGAAATACATTAGGTTATCCTGAAACTGCATTAAACCCCTTGAAAACGTTCTTATACTTATACTTGCCACAAAATATAATGAAACAAAACGGACTAAAACATAAGGACTACAAATAAAGATGCCTTTCACAGAGCGGTCTTTACTGAAAGGAAATGGTGAAATTATGCAGACCATCCGTGACTTCCCTTTTCACCTGTGCCACTGGTGACACTTGAAAGAGAGGTGTTGAGGCCTGGGTTTCTGTTGAAGCATGACTTCCTGTGAGCACATTACAAAGAAGTTAACCTATATTCTCATTCCTCTTAGTCGACAGAATGCTGATGAATCACACAAACCAAACAGAGGATGACCTCTTCTCCTGCTACAGTCCTTCAGTCATAGGCTACCGCTACTTTGCTGTGCTGTGGGGATGTGTTGTGACCATCACTGGTACAGTGGGGAACCTGATGACCCTTCTAGCCTTCGCCTTAGACCAGCGTTTGAGGACTCGCTTCAATGGGCTGATTGTAAACCTGGCTGTAGCTGATCTCCTGTATTGCACCATACTGCAGCCCATCTCAGTTGACTCCTACCTTCACCTCAGATGGCGCAGTGGTCAGCTCTGGTGCAGCATCTTTGGCCTGCTCCTCTTCCTCTCCAACTCTGTCTCCATTATCACCCTCTGCCTGGTAGCTGTGAGCAGATATCTCCTAGTTGCAAAGAGGGCTGTGTTTGACCGTGTCTTCTCTGGCCGTGGTCTTATTTTACTCCTGATCTCAGCATGGGCACTAAGCCTGGCCAGCTTTGGCCCACTCTGGCCTGTGTATGTGTTTGTGCCACAGGTGTGCACATGCAGCTTCCATCGAACCAGGGGTCGCCCCTACAGCACCATTCTGCTCTTTTTCTACTTTTTTGTCGGTCTGAGCTGTGTTGGTGCATTCTACCTCCTCATTTACAGACATGTCCAGATTGCCTCCCTGGCTCTACTCCGCTACAGGTTCAGCCGCCGGTCATCCAGGAAGAAACCAGGTTCTTCAGCACAAGGGACTGATGACAGTGGTGTAGAGAGCAGTATGTCCAACACATGTAGTTGTGAGATTAGCAGCCAGGCAGATCTAACCCAAAATAAGGATGAGATCACATGTGAAACGTGCTTTGCCAAGGTTTCAAATTCACCAGCAGCCAACAAGCCTACCTCTGATATCATCCCTTCATCACCTTTATCCACACCTGCACCCATGGCTGCACAGTCCTCTTCCCACTCAGCAACATCAGGAGATGATGGTGAATTCAGGCGTGTGACACGAATGTGTTTCACTGTTTTCCTGTGTTTTGTGTTCTGCTTCGTCCCCTTCCTGTTGCTCAACATAGCCGACAAACACAATCATGCCCCACAGGTACTGCATATGTTCTGTGCAAACCTAACCTGGCTCAACAGCTGTATCAACCCTGTGCTCTATGCTGTCATGAACCGACAGTTTCGACAGGCCTACCATGTACTGCTCACCAGGGCTGCTGCACCATTCACCTGCCTCTGGACCTGAGATCCTTAAACTTAAACTTCCCTTAGGTTTCTCCTGATATAAACCCAGTATGATATTATTCTTATGAAACACATGACAGACATCATGCGGCTTATATTCAGCCACTATCAGCTTTTAAGTTGCTCTTCTGTTTGATTAAGTAGGAGATGAGAAGAAGTTGCTCTCAGGTAGTGAACAAAAAACACAGGTTTATGTGGCATTACCAAGATTTCCTTCACATTCATGTTTCAATCCATTGTTGTTTGCTTTTACAATGCATAATATATATATATGTGTGTGTGTGTGTGTGTGTGTGTGTGTGTGTGTACATGAATGTTATGTGTTTAAGATTATCCTCATAATAAATTTTATTTGTGTCTACAGTTGTATTCAGGAGTTTGAGCAACGATTGGCCTAAACGTCACCACTTTTCTAGCTGTTACATCATATGAGAAACAACCAATGTTACAAAATCAGCACAGGATATTCCTGTCAAGCATAACATACCTTATTTAAGTCATCCAGGATCTTACATCTCAACTCTGCATTGCCTCATACATGGTGATAGCATGACTAATGATAAAAAGGGTTCATGTGATCTGGCCTTACTTTGATACATGGGCACATTGACAAGGAATTCATTTACTGGGGATACCAACTGTTACAAGGTGTAATTTACCTTACAGGGTGACTAACACAAGTGACTCTTAACATCATAAAGCTTATCAGAACCATAAAAGTTGTTCTTCTATGCAAAGACACTGAACCCCACACTGTCTTGGGTGGTGTGTGCCACTGAAGTCAAGTTCAGCAAGTTTCCTCTTTGACCTGTTTATGTGCAACTAACAACATTACAGCTGTCCTCACGTAAAAACAGAAAAATAGAGACACATAACGCAGTATGATTCCAAACTTTAACTATCAGATGGGGCAACCAAATTTAAAAATTGAAAGACAGTAAACAATGCCCTCTTTTTGCACCCTGGCAGATGTTAGTGATGTGAATTAGTGATGTGTCGGTCGCGAACGAAACGGCTCTTAGAGCCGCCTCTTTGAAATGAACGATCTGAGCCGGAGTGGGAGCTGCTTTGGGTTTTTTCTTGATTTTTTCTCTACTGTTTTTCCATTCAAGCTGCACGTGATTGGTCAACTACGTGATGTGTGGCGGCTTCAGTGTGTACACACTGAGCAGGAGGGGAAGGAGCGGGGGTTACAGACACAGCGCACACGCGCGCACGTGCACACACACATACACACACACACACGCACAGAGCCACGAAAGACAAAGAGCTGGAAAGGTGAGAACATGAATGACCAGGAAATGCAATAAAATTTGATATAAGGTACGTTTTGTATGTCTCATAAAAGAGCAGGAATTCCCATCACTAATGTGAATCCACTCCACACCTTCCTCTACACTATACTCTGTGATTAATCAGGCTGAGAGTACAGTTCATATCTTTGCAAGTGAAAGGCCTTACTAGACACTACTAGAAATTGGGCAAATAATGTAAACCAAAGCCATGCTTTAATCAAAATGAAAGAATTTATGCTTTGAACCACTGCTATTTTAGGACACGCTGGAGTGTGCAAACAGCTAAGTGACCTTTGTAGCTCTACTGCAGTATAATTTACAAAAAACAAGTAAACAAACAAAAAACAAGGACATCTTAAACTGAGCTTGTCCAGTCCAGTCACGCATGGTCAGAGAGAGCTTTAGACTGATGTCGCTTACAGCTTTGTTAAGCAAACTATGAAGGCAGTCTTCAGCTTTCGACAGAGACGCATGAATTTAACTGGTAGGCAAGTGGAAACAAAAATATTGACTTTTAAGTAGCACTTTCAAGTCAAGGGATTACCAAAATCATTAGTATTCATCCTAACTACAGAACCAGATTTAAATGAGAAATAATGAATCCACACTGAATTTCACTACGGACCAAACAAACAAACTGTCAAACTATGATGTGCTATTTCACTGTCAGTCCGCTGACAGAAGTATTAAGTGAAACTGGTGATATATGCATAGAAATAAGTAAATTGATGTTGCTCTGATCCAATTTTGGCCACCAGCCTTGGAGTAAAGCCAGATCAAACTACAGACAAGTAACCACTGTGTCAACGTCTAATAACAACAACAGCTAACAGTTAGCTTAGCTAATTGACATGCGAGCAAAAAAATGCCCCCTTCACATTTAACAGCCAGAGCAACATTTGAAGTTGTTTCTGGACACCTGGCGAAATAAATTAAGTGTTCATTTACCTTTAGCTCTTGCTCTCTCCCCACCAACTCCTGAAAAAATATCTGGTTCTTTAGCTTGTTTGCTGTCCGCGTTTCATCGTTAGCTAGCGTAAGTTACCGGGTTCCTTTACAACCGGCTGACAACAGCTGCTGCTGGATGAAACTCAACCATAATATGCATTACATGAGGCCAACGCCACTGTACAAGTCATTAGAGAATATAACATCTCAGTAGAGCTGCACAAGTTGGTTTTATGTAGATTTTAATTGAAATTTGGATAATTTGACACAGTAGTCTGGAAGAGTCGATCAACCTGCATCGTAAATAAACTACTGTGAACATACTCATCATATAAAAACAACTTATCGTATCTGTTAAGTTCCAACTTCTTGTTATTAATAAAGATAACATACAACCAGTCACTTCTCTGTTATTTATTTATTCTCTTTAATTCCTTTTTCATTTCAATTTAAATGAACTGGTTGATATAAAAGTATATAACTTAAAGGAAGTGCCATGTTTCAGTAGTTTGTCACAAGCTGCAGGTGGCAACATTATAACGACCACAAACATGAAAAACAATAAATTATGTGCAGTCTCTTACCTATTCTATGATACCTCATATTAACTTCTTCCCAATAGCTTAAATGGTCATTTGATAGCATTCTTTAGATGCATAATCGTAACACAACAAGGTCCCACAATGCACAACATTTCATACAGAGGAGTTTCTGATGCATGATAGCCGAGGGGTCTAGTATAGGTGCCCGGGATTCTCATGGAGTGGATATAACTCCAGCTAATTCAATTATCTCTCCTTTGCATCTTCAAATTGTCTCACTGAATCATTTCTGACAATAGCACAACATGATAAACTGGAATTATAAAGGTCATGTTCTAGTGATATCAAAGTGCACACAAGCATTCAAATGCTGACTGCAAAAGCTATTGTTAAGTATTGAGTGTAAGGATTAGCAGAGGGGTGGTCAGTATTTCAAGTTAAAACAGCACTCAAAGTAAACTATTAACATTGGATTTGCTAAACATGCTACAATTTTGTGACATGGATGCTGAAATGTAAGTAGCTAAAGGAAAAGCTGATGATAAATGATCAAAGTGGTTTGGTATATACAACAGTGGCTTATTGGAAAATGCTTCCACAGGATTGTGGGAGCATGCAATTAAATCCTTGAAGGCTGAAATCAGGCAGCCCTGGCCCTTGCAAGATGTCAGAGTCAATTAAGAGGTTAGGGTTGTTGAGATACATCAGTAAATCCTCCTCTGGGGCTGCAACAGAGTCAGACAGCATGGGATCAGTGTGAGACATTTCCAGAGGTGAGTTCAGAGGCTGAGGACTCCCGTTTTGTTCTGAAAGCAGAGAAGGGGACAAGAGAAAGATACTGTTTCTGCTGTCATGGCTGTGTGGTTTAATACAGGTACTGCTTTCACTGAGGAAATGAGAGCGACAAAAATGTGATTTGCTATGCATTCAAAAAAAAAAAAGGAAGTACAGACTTGCTGTAGGACCACACAGACCAGAAGGATTCATGCAAGATTTCATTTCATGCAGCGTGTATGTAACCAATGCATGCAACTAAACTACACAATGCACACAATGCAACTACACAACAACTACTTAACTCATTTAATTGCTCAATTAAAAGTAATTGTCCTAAACTTTAAGTTTAAGTACAGTACTCATACTTTTTTAATTCCACATTTTGGGAAACACATATATACTTATTCACTTTAAATATTAATTGAGACCACAGGAAGCAGCCATTTGGCTTACCCTAACTTAAAGATTGGAACTAGGACGAAACAGCTAGCTTGGTCAAATTCTAACAAAATACACCACCCAGTGCCCCTAAAGCGTATTTTCCAAAAGTGCCAAACTTTAACTTTAATCATAATGGTACAACAGTCTGCATGCAGTCAAGATCAGAATTTGGTAGACAGAAAGAGAAAAAACATTTCTATGCATTTCTTTGCAAGCAATGAAAAATGCATGTGCAATGGATTGAAATTTAATCAGTGTAAGATGAAATGCTATCACTACCAGAAATTAAATAAAAGCATTAGGAACAGTTTAGCTCAAACCAATCAACTCCACACCAGTTAGTTTTATATTCAGCAGAAGTAGCCAACAGCCCCGCAGCTCATAATTTACAAGTTCAACAATTTCACAGCTGTCACGTGATGTCTATCTAGACCAGTTGTTCTCAACTGGTCAGGCCCCTAAAATCACAGGATTTTTTTCTTTCTTTCTCATTTTTTTTTTTTTTTTTTTTTGCCAGGCAAAGGCCTGTAACCCACTGTAATCGGGTACGTCACCCACTTTTGGGCACCCCACCAGTTGAGAATCACTGATCTAGACAGCATCTTCCCCATTGATTTCCAACACTACAAAGCCAAAATAGAGAGAGCAACACACAGCTCTGTGACGAAGGGAGAGCGATTTGTCTGACAAGGTTTTCAGCTGGATGGGACAGCAAGGAGAGCTATGACTCACCAGCTGCCTCTCCACACAGGCTATTCACTGGCTCCAGGCCTTCACCCTGAGTCATGTCAGAGGACATGGGTGACCTAGCCTCCAGTGTGTTCCTACATGACCAATGACAAACAGTCATTACAACCAGTTGCTCATGACATAAAAAAGGCCATGGGTACACCGCTTACTACATGAAGCAAGTGCATTTCTAGTTTTTGTTTAAGCTATTGTTTCCGTATAAATAGCACATTAGAATAAAAAGGACAGTTCTGTTTTAATGCAAACAAGACAAATGCTGTAAAACAGCAGGGAGAAAATTAATAAATATACTCACTCCTTTGAAACAAACATCAGCTTGGTTTTGATGTACTTTATGTAAGGACTGTCATCTGAAAGACAATCATGAATTTAGATGTGATTTATTGTGTCATATTCATCCCCTGTGCTATCAACAAGGTGTAATTTTAACAATGACAACATCTAGCCAAAACACCATTCAAATAACATTAACCAAAACCGCTAATGGCAAGCAAAGTGAATCACTTGATGCCCTTACCTCCACTCTTCTCAGAGTAGTATTTTCCAAAAGCCTCATCTTTAGGGACGTTGGGATACAGGTAAAGCAGAGGATTTTCTGGGATATTTTCAGCCTCTAAGATCTGGAAATTTCTGATGATTTCATGGAAGGGGATCTGGGAAAGGTCAACTTTGGTGAAGGGCTGGACTGTCTTCACATCAGGCTCACCTACAACAGACAGAGGATGATCACTCTATACTGTTATATCACTGTTAAAAAGTTCTGCCATGCAACAATTTCAAAATATTTTTCAGAATCATTATGAAATAAATGTATCTCACCGGTTATGGTGGTCTCTACCCAAGAGAAGGTGATTCCACCAATGACGCTTTCACTGAAGCGTAACAAGAACGTGCCTCTCTGTTTTTTCTTCAGGAGGGACTTCTCTTTGCCTTTG
Source organism: Chaetodon trifasciatus (assembly GCA_037975065.1). Lineage (NCBI taxonomy): Eukaryota > Metazoa > Chordata > Actinopteri > Chaetodontiformes > Chaetodontidae > Chaetodon > Chaetodon trifasciatus. The sequence goes on along the minus strand of JBBMOE010000019.1, from coordinate 1,731,800 downwards.
CTCACAAACCCCATGATGTGGCTAGATAAGATAAAAAGTCTCATATCAAACAAGAAACTCCCATTTCCCAGGAATGAGCGACATGAGCTGAACTGCTCTGCACTGAATCCAAATTACATTACATTAATTACTGTGTTGAGAAAACATACCCATCCCTCCACAGGTCTTCAAGGTATGTTTTAACCATCACTAAGATGCCATCAAACCATACCCAGAAAGTGTCAGGAGTATTCTCCTGCAACAAAATGGGTGGAAAAGGTCATCAGTGCAACAAAACTGTAAGATAGATAAAAGTTGAGGTGCAATGTTTCTGTTTCTAATAAGTTACAATGAATCAAATGTGAAAATGGTGGTGGTTGATATAGAACATGGTCATAATGACTATGTTTACATGCTGATGTTTAGCCAGTAATGCTCATCATGTTTGATACCTTACTTTACCATGTTAGGGAGCTGACAGGCATACTAACTTAAACATATTTTGACCTGTTAGTGGCGCTAGAGAACTAAGCCAGGGTATCACGAAAGCAACAACAATTCATCTCAAGGGGTGACAGAAATGCCTGTACAAAAAGTAATGGCAATCCATCCAATAGCTGTTGAGCCATTTAACTCAAAACAAAAACACCCAACTGCATGATGACACCCGAGGGAGAAGTCAGAAGTCGAGAAATTTTAAGATAAGATAAGATAAGATAAGGCTTTATTAATCCCACTCTTAGGAAATTAAGTCTTTACAGCCAGCAAGTCTTAAAAAGCAAAAGAGCAAATACAGTGGCACAGAACGGTCAAGATAAAAAGTATAAAGAATGACAAAGAATAACAACTCAACTATATATATGTGCACAGATTCTAAAAATACTGTTGCCAATATGGATAATAAATAGAGCAGAATTGCACAGTTGAGAAAAAATATACAACAAATTAAAAATTGCAGCTGTAATGGTATTGCATCAGATGAAATGGATAATGTGAGCATATATTACCATTGATAACAGTAGTGCAAAAAGGTAGATCTATGATGTAGAAATGGGAAAAACAGCATCAGGCAAGATGCTACAGTTAAAGCTAATCCCTTGAGCCATGCTGAAAAATATCTTCTGGGATTCATAATTCTTACCTTGCTAAATTTTGACCAAGCCACTTTGCAGTTGTCATAGTTCTGCTTCTTTCCTGGTGGGACAGAAATTAAATAATGCATTATGCAACTCTCTCTCACTGACATAATCTTTTATAAAACATGATTACAACTCATGAAGGACACTTAATTATAAGTGCAATCCTTATCATAATTTGACAAATCAATGTGAATTTGGCACAAATGCTGATGGGTGTCTTCATAATTCCACCACAATACCATTAACACTTTTCCACAGATGACAAGCGACAGTAATGTGTTTAAAATAAACAGCTGCCATAAAGTTGATGAAGTGTGTGTCTTCCTTCACATCTAACGTTTGCTCTGAATGATACGCGTACATCTGATATAAAGACACATTAAAGTTTTTCATTTATTATCTTTAAATATAAAGACAATCAGTCTTACAAGGCCAGATACCTTTTGGTAATTTGTAACAAAATCAGACCTGATATTATGTGACTCACATAGCTTATGGACAAAACAAGCACAAAAAATAATCAAAGAAAAGCAACTGAAGCAGATCATAGAAGCAAGACTTACCAAAGAGTTTGTCTGCAATCATTACCAGCTGATCATCATTCAGACCACGTTTAGTGGCAGAAAGAAACTGCCAGCTCAACATCTCTCCAAACTGTGGCCAAGTGGCTGCAGGACAGTTGGCAAAGAACATGACGTCCTGGAGAAGCAGATACACATGAACACATACATATGAAATTACTTTCCAGTGCCTTCTAATATCCCAACTAAAATGTGAAATACTTCATGGCATGGGTTAGTCACTGGGATATCTCACCTTGGTGTCCTGACTGACCATGTTGAACCAGAGGACAGAAGCCCAGGCACTCTGCTGCTGGCTGGAGTTGGAGATGATGACCACTGGGAGAGAGGAGGCCTAGGTTGGGTGTCAGGAACAAAACACTTTTATTTAGGTCTTATTTCCACCATCAAAACAACACAATGATAGATTTTTTTATACAGAATACATGTAGGTGAATGTGTTTTCTCTAATGTCAGCAATACAACATGAAAAAAAGCAGAAGAAACTACACCTGCAACTCAACTGACAGGCCCTTCTGCTCAAACACAGTGTTGAAGTAGATGATGTGAAGCTCCTCTGTGACACTGAGAGAAATCTGTCAACACCAAAACACACACAGATTTTTGTTTGGTCTCCTTGAAATATGTTGAAGTATGAATAACCTTTTTAAACTGTAAGCCCAGAGGGTATCTTCAGGATTGCCAAAGTCAACTCACATCACTGACTCCTTTGCCACCAGCTCCAGACTTCTGCTCCTTCAGAGTCTGCAGACAAATGAGAGTACACAAAATCAGTCAAACAACATTACCACCTGAGATTAAAGGGTGATTATTATTCAGTTAAATTTTCCTCTTATTCACTTCAGTTTAGATGCTTGAGATTATGTTTGATTTGATTATGTATGATTTTGTTTTATGTGTATGTGATGACACTGACTGTTAAGTATAGGACAGGATTTATCCCAAATAATTCAGCTATTGAAACTATAAGGCAAGCTTTATATCTACTTGTTGTTACGAGTTTCCTCACTTGTCATTTAAGGTTTTTTCACAAATTATTAACACTCACCAGATGTCTGAAGTCTGCCACCATGCCTCCACTCTGGCTCTCTGCCATGTTCAAGGCCTTGGTACTGGTTCCCAGAACATTAAAACGCCGATATCTATGAACATACCAGGTTTAGTAAAAACAAATTCATATCAAATTATGTGTAAAATCTATGTAAAAAAAAAAAAAAAGTACTCACCCTTTGACCTGAGGGGCCTCCCTAATTTCAAGGGGGAGAAAAACAGATTAGTGACCATCAGGCAACAGCAAAACATCATCCTCTATTGTTTGATGTCTCGAACTAAAGGCTGCGGGTTTGCTCTGTGTATCAAAATAAGTCAAACTACAGGAGGAATCTCACCTGTCCATGGACACATTCACTTTCATGGAGTGGTTCAGTTCAGGAAACTTAACGAGAAGTCTGAAAATATCAAGTCAGATGTAAGATGTTAGAACAAAGAAGTAACAAGATAGTAAACAGTAACGTGTGAAAAACAAGAATATGAATACGAATTAAAATAAGAAGAGTAAAACTAAGCGCTTGCAAGGTTATAGTATGGAACAAAATAAGTTTGATAAATCAAACTCACACGCAGGAGAGGGACAAAGGCTTTGAATTAAATTAACACCGTTCTGTTCATCATCATCATATTAGTTCAGAACTGTTGTACAGTGCACTCTTTCAAATATCCTGTCAGTGGACCAACCTGTCCAACTATCATCATTATTATTATTATTAGAATCACTGCATATATAATTTTGAAAACTGTTATTGGGCACTACATCACAATGAATATAGTGGTCAGAATGTACCTAGGAAAGATTCTATATATAGATTAAGTCCAATAAATCAAATAGATCAAACAATGTGATGAAGCATTGTAGTGACTGCCTGCAGTGGTACACTGACCTGGTCTTGACAGAGAACTGGACATTTGTGCGGAGCACTAGAGGTCCTTTCCCCTGAGGCATAGATGGCTGAGTCTCAACCACAAAGGAACTTCAAAAAACAGGAAAACAATAATGTCAGGAAACTTTACAAGGAAATCCTAAAAAAGCGAGAGAGTGTGAGAAAATGTTTCCTAAAAGAGAGACCTCTTGAGTAAGTCTTTTAAAAGACTATCTGCTCTCCTCTGCAGTGCAGGTTTTTGGGCCTTCACAGGGTCATTGGCATAGGACACTTTTCCAACCAGCTCCTCCAGCTTACTAAGAAACTCCCGCACCTGGAACAGACACACTGCCACACAGGTGAGCCTAAAAAGACAAGAGGACAAGAGCAAAGGTGTTCATACAGGTCCTAAAAAACTGAAAAAAGACAATACTAACAAATGAAGACCACAGTGGTGACAATCGTGGTGATGGGATTGGGGAAGTCTCAAATTTCAGCTGTAAGCCATTTTGACAATTTCTGTCCTGACTTAGTAGTTTTCTCAACTTGACGACAATGACAGCAGGTTTGTCCAGCCTAGAAACTATTTCACATGGGGATTTATTGATATAATGATACAAGGTAAATGCCAAAGAATAAAATTGATGTGGAGCACGTGAGGACATACACACCAGTTCTCTAGCTGATCCAGACAAACATTGTCTGGAGCACCAATGCAGGCTTTCTGCTGCCTCCTCTGCCACTCCACCAGCTCTTTCTTCACCAAAATGTTGGTCAGGTCCTCAGTCTTGTCCAGGATCTTACTTAGGTCTGACACTGTGCTCTAAGAAGGTGATTGTATGTGACAAAAATTGAAACAAAAAAAGGGGAAAAAAATTAGGAAAGGAATTGGACTGAAGAGATAAAGATGTTATTTAAGAACATTAATAGCTCCATACCTTTTTACATTCATTCAGTCTGTTGATGAGTAACTGAAAAACTTTGATTTGTTCTTTCTTCACGGCCTCGTCTACCACAGCTGCATAACAGTTTCCACAGTAGGATCAAAGTTTCCATGTAAGAAAGGCCAAAACAAATATGACAAGTAGCTGTGATTCATACCACTTTATTAATCATCCTCATAAAACATTATCAGAGTATGAAAATGTATCCAGAACTCTTTAATCTGCTTACCTTCCATCTTGAAGGTTTGGTATTTAAAATCAAACTCATCTTGCTGCTCCTCCAGACATACCATAGTATGCTCCATGCACTATATCCCAAAAGTACAGAGAATTAACTGTAATATCTGTCATCACATCCACATGTACAACATAGTGGCACAAAACAACATAATCTGTACCTGCACTTCATTCCTGAGGCCGGCCATTTTACGTTCAAGGTCCTGCTGGCTGTTTGTCTCCATGGCTTCCTGCTCCATGCAGAGAAACTGGACCTGAGACAAAGCAAAGCAGTGGGAGGGGCAGGCATAGAGATAAAAAAAATTAAGATGAGATACTGGGTCATATCGTTTGCAGAGAAAAGAATTAGTGTGAGTGAAAGTGAATATCACTGCTTGGTGGAAAATATTTGCTTTTTAGCCCACACACTGAGTCCTGTAGGTCGTATTATGTTATGAATTAAGTTACAGTACTGCAGACACACAGCACATCTGCTGATATGTCCATATGACTCAAAGGTTGACCATTGAGTCATACTGTATGGGCAGAAACAGCCAAACCATGGCAATGTGTTGCGTGACAACATGATAAAACATTTGATTGTGAAAATACCAGATGTCAACTGCCATTTTTATAGCATTGTGAGCAACTGCTGTTTTCATTACAATGCTGAACGAGCAGCAGGGTGCGTCAACAAAGTTAATGAAATGTTGCCCCAACCTGCTCAGCCAGATCGGCACTCCGCAGGATTTCCTTCTCTTTTTCCAAAAACCACAGGATTGTACTTGCCAATATACACGGGTCATCTTGGTACTTCTGTCAGGGGAGAGAAGTCAGAAGGACGTAGAGTCAATGTCAATTACTTGGTCCTCATAAAAGAAAGAAGAACGTATTCTTTATTATCATTATAAGATGACACCCAATGCTTTTGTTTTTTGCACATCTCATTCACACAAACCTGAAAGTTGTGTTTATAGCGTCTAATGTTGTGCTGGAGTAAGAATGACTCCTCCTGCACAAAGCGGCTGTGTTGGATATCCAGATTCTCCAGCAGGACCTGGAACAGCACCATGGCCAAATCATGATCCCGTGCTGCTCGATGCCTGGAGAACAAAAAACAAGACAAAAGCAATGTATTTTACAAAAGGGGCAACTTACTGTAAATATCAAATAATGCGGGTTGAATGATATAAGGGTGAATAGAAACAGGGCTGCCTTACCACTCCTGCTTCTCTATCCAGACTGACAGGTAGTGCCGAACATCCATGGGCAAAGCATCCCTGTCATAGAGCTCATGCAGCTGCTGTCCGTACACAGCAGGCAGCTGCCTCAGCCTGTCCCACTGAGCCATCCTGAGGTTGATCAAGTTAACATCAACATGCACTCAGCAAACAATATTTAATGTGTATAAAGTGTGACTGCTTGTGCTAACCCGTCCTAAAAGATTATCACTGCACTTTGAGACAGTGCCATTAAAAGTAACGGGCTCGCACAGGTATGCAATCAGCAATTGCGAGGTCAAAAAGCAAAGTTTGTGGTAAGTACGTATCTACTGTATGACATGTAACGACAGCAAATTGCTTTGTTTGTGTTTAACAAGCTATTTGAGTGTATTTTATTTATGTGTTTACTAGCTCCTGGAAAGACTGCCTACCACTAACCTGCGCAGACAATGCTCGACCCATCAGTAATAACACATTTACTCACCGTCCTTTGTGCTGTCAGTCCGAGCCCACTCACAAATGTCGTAGTAACTTCGCTAATTGGCAGTTTAAAAAAGGCGCATTGCCAGCTGTTGTTTTTCGTGTTAGTACCTATAGCCGCTGCTCGACGTTAGTAAAGCACAACTTCCGACTGTTCACAGGCGTGTGAGTGTTATTGCCGTCGTCGTTTTCGTTTCCTTCTTTGTGTCATTGGTGATCTATGTGTCCCACCCAAGCAGTTCCTCACAAGCTAACAGAGGGCACCATTTTGGCTCTGACACATCTGCCGTTAAAACACTTAAGAGCCGAAATGTTCGAGTGAAGTCGCACAGTTTCCATGGGGGCTCAGAGATAGCAGCTCATTGGTCGATTCTGGACAGAATACAGCGCGCACCATTGGTACACCTTCACATCAATCTGTAGTCTGAGGCGTGGTCAGCAAAATAGAAACTTACGGCCCTGGTTGAGGATTTCCCGAGAAACAAATGTTGTGAAAGTGATGATGTAGCGAGCGTGTGACGCACTTACTCCCAAATCAGTTTAGTGTGTCTGATAGTCGAGTTTATGACAGAAGATGAAACGCGACAGCTACTCAACAATTTATTAACAATACACAATATATAATGTTTCATTTGACATTATTTTCCTGTTTGTATGTACAATCCCAACATACGAAGTCACTGTAGCAGTGAGATAATGAAGTAAAAAACACAATAGGCTAATGGTAATTATGGTTAAGTGCAAGTACTTGGAAATTGTAATTCAGTAAATAGTTATTTGCCTATACCACCTGTACCTGAAATGCATTCTTATCCAGTTATTTTAACATTTTGTTAAATGTGTCTATTAGCAAACATATTATTGACTTTTTTTTTCTTAAATAAACAGTTTGTTCTGTCTCCTCAAAGAGCATGGGTTGATTCTAAAATAACAATCCTGGTACAGCTGGCGCCTTGTGGACATTACTTATGTAACAAAAATGATAACAGTAACATTTATTTTATGCATCCCTTCAGCTCCCACTCTCACCAGTAGATGTCACACTTCACACACAATACAGAAATGAGTTTGGATTTATTGAAAAGAAATAAAAATGTGCTATGCAGAAATTCATCATCATGTCTCAGTGAAGGAGGCTGTAGAAGTTCTGTGGTCCTGATTTTTAATATTCCCACCACAACCCCACCCCACAATATGTTTGGATGACATCTCTTCCTTTCTAAACAGAGTGACATGTCTAAAGCCCGTGTAAAGCAATAATAAATATGTTTGTGGAGTTTGTCACATCACAGAAAAATGTGTTGTTGTTGTAGTGACTGGTCCATGTTTTTAAAAATTGTTCTGACCCCCTGGCTTTAGAGAGTGTCAACTACAAAACTTGAGAATGAGATTTCAAACTGAGGTCATTTTCCTTCCAGACAGACGCCTTATCTAACATTATTAAATAGATCTTAAACTAGTATAGCTCTTCTAATTAGATCAAATCATTGTTCCCATTACCAGGAAGCAGCCTGTGTGTTCTGTTCAGCTTATCTGATTAAATACAACCAGCCTGTTCCTTAATTCTTTCCACTACATTGGGAGAGCTGATGTGATGTGTTTTTTATAGGTCGCTACTAACTGTTGGCTCATCAAGCTGACTGATTTATTGAGAAACTAAGAATTGTGGACCTGGACTGAGAAGTGCAGATGTATCTGTGTACAGAGATTAAAGTTCAGAGGACAGTGCTCAGGATCAGAGGAGAGATCACTTATTGCCCATCAGCTATCACTAATTCACCAGGGTTTCTGATCAATAACTGGAGAAGATGCTCTTTTTGACGTCCATGTGAACTTATCTTGTTCAGGGTGCTGGAACAAGAGGAAGGAAATATACTCTGTACAGGCCACCAGTCTGTCACAGGGCAAACACAGACACACACGTGCACACATGCACGCACACAGGCACACACACAGACACAGGAGGACAGAAGATTGCCCAATATGGAGATAGTCAAACAGTCAAACACACTGAGTTCACTTCACCATGGATGGAAAACCACAGCAGACACTGTGACTTGTCATAATGGTGAAAATAGTAATAGCATGAGCAGTGGCTCTGTTGAGTGTCCCAGGATCCTGAAACCAACGCTGCTAAATGGAACTCAGCCATTTTTATCTGTATTATTTGCACCTGTGCTGTACCTGCTGTGACAGACCTAAATGCAGTGAAAAAGGCCTGTTTGGGATTTTCTTTGTATGAGCCGTCCCACAGTAAAATGTCTTAATCATTTAAAAAAAAGTGTAACCCACACTTATCACTGCGATTTACTTTGAATTATTCGCCCTTTGTAGCATATTACACGTGACCATGAGTGACTTCCACAGCACGTGTCATAAATGTATCTGCTGCTGGCTGGTGTGGTTGAATTGTTGTTAAGGGAGAACACATGCAGCAATGTTTGGAAAGGAGGTTGAGCTCCTTTGCAGGCGTGAAGAGGATTCTTTCATGCACAGTCCTTCATCTCTGTGTGCTGGAGGCTCTATTTACTTTCTTCGTACAATACAATAATTGTTTGTTATGGACTCAGTTGGCAGATGTGGGACCTTCCTGGAATTTCCCCTTGCAGGACTAATAAAGGAATATTGAATTCAGTGTGCTTGTAAAGGTCAGTTACTCTATTCACATTAACCACCAATAACACCAAAATTAGCCTCAGCCTATCAAGTGCAGTGAAGATTGTTCCACTCTCAAACACATAAATGGTCAAATCAATAAACAGTTTAACAGTTATCCAGTGACAGAATATTACAGCTAATTTTTTGTTCTACACGATGGTGTCCTTTATTTTCGACCTTTTTTGTTTGTTTTGTTTGAAAGTGTATGTGAGGTTTCTTGATGTTGATGATTACTCTGGGCGGTTTGGATGGTTAACCACACCTGTTATCATAGAGCTTATCAGCCTATTGGTGTGCATGATGTATAAATATGGGTGTGGTAGCCTTGCACTTACATGATGCAATAACTTTCCCACTGTTTCATTTACCATAATGCTGTCCCACTGGTATACCACAATACGATCAATGTGAATGTGTGCTAAACTACCACACTGACAGTCACTGTATGCACACAGATTTAATATACAATTTAATGACATTTACAGAAAATAAAAACATAAAACAACAAAATGCAGTTGTGCATCTATTGTCCCTGCAATTACACCAGAGGTGAGAGTGTGACTGACATGAGAAAATGTTTTGATGTGAGGGAAGAAAACAATGGAGGACAGTGAAAAGAAGAAAAGACACTGGATGGAGGGCAAAAACAGAGTCTTGAGGGATTGAACGTTTCATTTCCTGAGACCAGTTCTTCAAAAGTTGCTGCTTAATATGATAAATTGCTCAACTATTTATGCATCATACACGAAAAGAGCTATTGTTGTAAAAGGTTCAAAAGGTTCAAAGCTTACTTTATGGCCATACTTACTTTTATATATTATTGTGAGTGAATGTGTAATTTTCATTACATTTTAGGCTAACTTGTGTCTCTGAAAAAAAAAAGAAAACAGAAAACAAATTTACTTAGATTTACAGACTGACATCATCTTCAATGAAGAATAATTATTGTGTCAAATGAAGTTTGCGTGCAGTCACACAAACAAAAGCATTTCCCCCTTTCAAACTGACTCGAACAATAATGTGTGATCTTGTCCTCCAAATAATCTAGATCAGAACCACTTTGTTACTCCTCATCTGTGTCAGTTAACAAATATTGATCCTCTGTCACTGTATCAACTAATTTGAATGATATTTATTGCTAAAGCTTCACAGGCTGACTTATTGATCCTTCAGTCTACTGGATAGTGATGACGCCCTCCTCCCAGCTGACCTGGTTCACCAGCACGTCGTCTTCCTGCTTCATAGAGTTGAGCAGATACCTCACACCGGCTTTGACGCCGGTCTTCACCCCAGCACCCAGTGCGTAGCCTGCCACTCCGGCGGTCCCTCCTGTGGCGACCATGAGAGCATCCGTGCCGAGGTCAACGGCACTGAGGATGGCTCTCTCCTTGGCTGTTTCAGAGCAGTTGACCGAGGCATAATACACAGCTGTGCCGAGGTTGTAGAGGGTGCTGACTGCAGGGATCCACTCCACCACGTTGTACACGCGCTCCTCGCTTTTGTTGATGCAGCTCCCCTGGGGGCTTCGCTTCATCCGTCGACCCGAGGCAGCAAGGATTGAAACATCCTCCTCCGCACTGCACTGACGGATCCAGCATTCGTACAGTGAGGATTCAGATGGTAGGATGCGACTACCTTTCTTAAACACAGCCTGGTACCTCCCAGGTTTGAGGAGTCCACCGCTGGTCACCCCAGCACACAGGACTCCCAGTCTCTCACAAGTGCTCACAGCCTCCTCAAGATCACCTGCAGCTCCTTCCACAGCTGTTCCTACTAGCATGCTTCCGCTCACCCTGGTCCAGCCTGCACAATGCCCTTCCTGCATAGAGGTACCTTCTCCCAGCATGGCCAGTTGCTGGATGTTAAACATCACAGCCTCTATGTTGTGCTCTGCTTGATCCCTGTCTGAAGGCGAGGCTGCTGATGGAGGTGCAGGTGTAGATACAGACTTGCTCATTCTCCTCTCTATCAGACCCTCCACCTCCATCAGGAGCTCCTCCGTATCTGCTACCCCCAGCAGGTCGTACAGTTTGAGCACCAGGGTCTGCGCCTCCTGTGGGCAGCCTGCCACCACTAACACGGGCACTAAAGAGAGACCCAGCAGCTCCTGGGGGAACACAGAGGAGGATGGGTCATTGACGGTGCTGGCTGATAGCAGCTCCTCACAGCTGACGTTCCCTTGGATGTAGACATGATCTCGAATCTGACCCTGCAGCTTCGCCTTGAGGTTTGACACCATATGTTTGGCTGATTGGACTTGTTCCTGTTTCTGTGCAACCACTGATGCAGGAACAGGGTTTTCTGCAGATGGGAGATTAAGCTGGAGTTGGGATCCCAGCGGAGACTGATGATCCTGTTTGTCTGTTCCCTCGGCCTCTCCATGGAAGTCAGTTCCTGGAAGCAGACCGTTTCTCAGTGCCAGAGAAGGTGGGACCCTGCACAGAGCCTGTTCATTCAGCAGGAGCTGGATCACAATCAGCCACTTCAACTTGGAGGACATCATTCCAGTCTTGTTACAGCTTTTCTCCAAAGCCACTACATTAAACACAAGAGTATAAAGAAAAACAAGGCAGCAACACAACAGATGAGTTGTCATTGTGCACACTGAACAAACAGCTCAGAATATATGAGTTATTTGTTTAACGCAACTTCATTCTAAAACAAATCCTGCACGAGAATATGTTTGTCTTTTACACACACACAGGGATTAATTGGCTAGTAACGAGTCAGTTGAGACAGTTTACAAGCTGCACCGGTTATTCTGCAGACACTAAAAAAAAACATTAAATGATTCATAAATTCTTATTTGGTCATGTTTCTGATGCCACAATTAATTGCATGATTTGAGAACTTTAACACATTCCACCTACAAAAAAAAAAACAATAAAAGAAAAAGAGAAAACAAAACAAAAAAATCTTAAAAAAGCTTGTTACGTATTTTAAAATCTTGAGTAAGAACATGTACATATATAAAGATACATGTTTAAAATGCAAGACAGAGCAATGCCTTCCTGTTATAGAGCCTCCACACTGAGATTAAACATTCATGCATGTTCTCTTTCTCCTGTACTGACTGCAACTATAAATAGAAATGTTGTTTCGCCCACAGCTGCATAATTTCATTACATATTTGATCCAGTGTGTAGCACCTACCTTAATAATAAACAGATCTGGAGCCCAGTGTGTAGCAGTGCAACCAAGATGGCTTCAGCATGTAGGATGCTATTTTGTTTCCCTTTATTCCCTTTTTTTCTCAAAACATGCATAGCAGTCTTCTTTCTCTTTGCCTCCAATGAGAATCTCCTTCTTTACACGACATCCCACAGCCCTCCCTCTGTCTCATCTGTCTTTCAGCTCCCTCTTCTCTTTGGCCTCATTGCTCAACAGGGAGATCGGGGCTTGAATATTGATTCACGTGGGGAAAGTCCATGTGTTCCAAAGCAGTTTTGTTTGCATGCCCTGCTATCCTCTCATCCCCCCCGTCCCTCTGGTCCCTCTCTCTCAGTTGGCAGGTTTTGTTTTTGACCCAGATACTTGAAAGAAACCTTCCCTCATGCCGTGAGCAAATTTATCTCCTATAAAGCCAAGACAAGTGAGGAAAACATGGGGCTATCTGAGGTAAAGACTGAACTCACTCACAAAAATAGGATTTGAAATATATACAGAACTCAACATCACAACAGGTGTATTTTTGTAACTGCAGACCTGTTCACTGTCCATGTATTTTTACATCTTAACACATCACTGTCCTGTACTCACTGCAGTTGAAAATGACTTTTTTTTGTCTCTGAAGCCCCATTAACTCCCACTATAGAAACTGTTGGTAAACGTCCATCTCCTGCAATCAGAACACCCAGAATAGCCCGACTTTACCCTGGAGCATACCGTCTCTGTCCTATAAAAAACATGTATTTCCAAAAAGTCAACTTTTCACAAGCTAAGAAAAACAGCCCTGTTTTCACACATTTTTTCAGATCATCTACCAAGTTTGACTCTTCGATGCATCATTTTTCCATGGTGCATATATGCAAAAAAAAAAAAAAAAAACACATTTCAGCATGCATGCTTCTTCCTGTTCTGCTTTATCTAGATGCAAAGAATTTTTCACTTTGTTCCCCCCCCCCCACTTCTACTACGCCTTCCTTCCTCTGACTTCCTTTATACTCTTTCTTTTGCGCTTTTACACACACACACACGCACACACACACACACACACACACACACACACACACACACACACACACACACACACACACAATTCTCCCCTCACACAAAAATGGCTTTATTCCGTTAGAGTACTCCACTGCTTCCCCCCTCCTCTCTAAACAGAAAGGACAAGGCTCATTCAAGACCAAATCGTCCATGGCAGCCAAAAGCAAGCATCACATTCAACATCATGGCACAAAAACCTGTGTTAGAGTTCATTTACGCACAGTTTTGCATCACCTACGAGTTGTTTTCCCTTCATAATCAGGAGTAAGCACTCTACACTTTGTTGTTATGCTCCTTTCTAAGTATCCAACATCTGATTCCCCCAGCCACAGACTAGAGATTTAATCAGTCATATCATTGGTTTAATCATGCAGGATTTAAATTCTCAAGTACAGCCAATCATCTGCAGAGAAAATGCTTGAGCACCAAATCATCTTGTCCTGCTGTCATTTTTTTGTCAGCATTTCTACAGGCAAGTTAAGGCAAGTTCAGTTGTGCAGCACCTTTCAGCAACAAAGCAACTCATAATGCCGTTGGTAAAACATAAAAAGGCATTAAGACAAGAGATAAAAGATACACAAGGTGATTAAAAAAGACATTAAAAAGAGATAAAATAGGAGATGAAAATAAGCTAAATCAGGAGAGTTTTAAGCCCTGATATAAAACAGCTGAGAGATGGAGCAGACCTCTTGGGAGTTTGTTCCAGGTATGAGGTTTAGTTTTGACTCTGGGGACAGAAAGCAGACCACCTGAGAGGTCTGGACGGTTCATAACGTAGCAGCAGATCCGAGATGTATTTTGGTCCTATTTTTAGCAATCATACTTTCTTTATAAACCAACAGAAGTATTTATAGTGTGTGACTGTGTGGCAGAGATAGTCTGATTTCACAGCACTAGGGGGTGGTGTGTTACCACAGAGGACGCATGCTGACATCGCCCCTTTCCAGTACTGAGAAATCCAGCAGGATTCTGGTTTGTCCACCAGCTAAAACTCTACCACAGACAGAACAGCACAAAGGCAGGGGATGGGGTATGAGGGTGTGGTGCATCATAAATTACCTCTGATCATGACGCGACACTGGGTGCAGCTGAAAGTCTGTCAGGAAAACAAGAAAAAATATGGAGGTCTTATTGCACAAACAATTACTGATCTAAAAGCATTTTCTTCTCACAAAATAAATCTAACTGTCAAATAATTATGCAGAGCTATTTATTGCAGGACAAACACGTCACTAAACATGTTCAGAAATTCAGAATGATGGCGTTGATGTGTTTCCCTTAACTGGTTTTAGTTTAGAGTTGTTAAAGATAAATGTGAAAGGGCTCAGATCCTCAGCTCTAGGTTTTGCATCTTTCAGCTCATTGTTTTGGTTTCACGGCCCACACCTTTTCTGTATTGGTTCTCTCTCACTGCTCTGATTCACTTTCTTTCTTGTTGGTTCCTCCAAAATGAGAAAAAAAAAAGGAATGAAGTAGGAATTGATCTCTTTCACTGACTCCTGTGTCTCTGTTGATTTTGACAAGGGGGAGATGCTGCTCCTCCACTGTCCCCTGCAGGACACAGATTGACTGACCTAACAGAAGTAAAGAGGCCTCAGCTACTCTAGAGAAACAGTTAAAATCATTAAGATCTTTTGGCTGAAGCAAAAGTGACATGCAGTGTGCTGCCAACAAGTCGAATGTGAAGTCACTGGGTGATAAAGACTGCTGGGTTTCACCATTCAATCAGAAAAATATGACACCTGGCTGCTGTGTGATCCACAAAGTACAATGATTAATTGGAGCACTGTTTACACAGTCATTTCTGTGGGGAAATGAGTAGAATTGACACTTGTTGATGGATAGGAATAACCCCCAGAGTCCAATCAAAAATGATCAGAACGTGCTGATGCAGGCTGCCTGCTCCACACACAGCAGGGTTTGTGTCTTCAGAGAATTAACGCATTTGACGTGAGTTACCATTGTGATTCATGATCACACTGATAATCCCAGTGCAATTATCATATTTGAGTCTGTCTTGTGTATATATTCACACATCACCATCTTCACAAGAAAGTTTCTGTTGTAATATTTTCAATCCACGTTATCACAGCAGTTATTCTGATATCCTGATTAAGTTAGATGGTTTTTCCTTTTTAAACAAGCCTTCACACATATGTTGCTTCTTCTTTCTTCTTGACAGGATGTCAAAATTTTCTAAATAGGGAGGTAGTTGGACTGTGTTTTATCCTGCACATAAAACAGCCATTGCTGGAAAATCTGTTTTGTGCAACTTTAATATGATAAAACAATAAAGAAAAGAGAGAAGTGTAACAGAACAGTTACAGAAGTTTTTTAACCTGTGCTCCATTTACTGATAAGAAAGATGAAGGTGTGAGATGTCCCGCCCTAGCAAGTCAGACTAAGCTAACAATAGCTTGAATGAGATGTCAATCAGACAAGCTGAATAATGTTAACTTCAGTCACTAGCATGAAGGTGATGGGCAGGGCAAACAACATACTGACAGGAATGTAAAAACCAGTTTGTCAAGTTTGCCCTGGGAGTGACGAGGAGAGATGTCTCATACGAACATGAGTACACGTGTCACATTTCAAGGTAATTCATCTTTCAGGTGATTAGATATGTTGTGCGCAATGTGAGAAAATGATCCAAAGACCTTTAGAGGTGCGACTGATTCAGTCTCCTGGTGTTAAGAACTGTGAGAGAGCACACACACACACACACACACACACACACACACACACACACACACACANCACACACACACACACACACACACACACACACACACACACACACACACACACAC
The DNA here is from genome assembly GCA_037975065.1 of Chaetodon trifasciatus. Taxonomy (NCBI): domain Eukaryota; kingdom Metazoa; phylum Chordata; class Actinopteri; order Chaetodontiformes; family Chaetodontidae; genus Chaetodon; species Chaetodon trifasciatus. The sequence continues at coordinate 1,715,642 of JBBMOE010000019.1, read as the reverse complement.
ACACCCTATAATTCAAATTTCTTTATTGTTCACAGCAATAATAAGCAATTTTAAAGGTTCTCTCATTAAATAATCACAGGTGAAAACATAGCATGTCTTTTTTACTTATTTTCCTGTATTAGCTTGTTGTAATTGCATACAATTATTGAAAAAGACTGATGAGAAAGATCCTGTGTGCGTGTGTGTGTGTGTGTGTGTGTGTGTGTGTGTGTGTAGGGGTAGGATGGGGGTTTGGGTGGCGGGTGGAGCTCTAATTGGATTACAAATGAGCTTCAGGACTATAATAATTGAGGTAGAGAGGCTGCTGAGCGGAAAGCCATAATTTGAGCTGACACAGAGCTCCTTTAATACCAACTAAAGTGTTGAACAGATCCCTGGTTTACGCTGTTGGATCAGATCAAGATTAAACTGTTCACAGGTAAGATTTTCAGGTTATTTTCATTTATTTGCAATAGATTATTGCCATAAAGGAGCATAACAACATTATGGTAGGTTACTCCGTTTACTCAGTTTTACTAAGTACACACGCTGCAGCAGCCTGCTTTCTATAACCTCATATAATACAGGAGTGAATTGTCAGGGTTGGTTTCTAATCACCATTACAAAACTCCACTGTGCTGTGTTACAGTGTTGAACTCTGCTACTGCGTGCATTAATATTCACCAATAACAGATTTCTTTGTAACACACTTTTTGAGACCACAGTCTCTGCGGCTATGTCAGCATGGGAATGTAGTGATTCATGTTGGGACATGTTATTGCTTAATGACTGGTTATTTTACAGCTACACTATTTCCTGGCTGTAATTTTCTAATAATTTCTTGGAAGTATTCTGTTGGCTAAAGAACTGAGTAATCGGGTGCTAAAATCCTAAGACTCTTTAAGTTTTAGTGAAGGAATCATTCATTTCTAATGGGATTTCCTTGTAAAGCTATGCAATTTTATATTCATCATTCACTTATATTTATACACTTATCTGAATTGCATGTATGCAGACAAATTTCCCATTTTTGCATGCTGACCTGCTTAAGTTTACTCATTTAACTGGAATTCATCGATTGGAAGCCAACCAATTTAACACTTTTTATATTCAAATCATTGCCTAATAAGTGCCAAATCACTAAGTTCTTTCCTAGAAACTTATTACGAAATTATTAGGAAATCTGTAGAACTTTAGATTCATAATAAGGCTACAAAACACATACTTAATTAAAGCAGAACTAAGGCACCATAATGAATTGGATGACTCATGAGCTCCTTTTGCTCATTTTATTAAGAAATGATCAAGTCACCATGAGTTGAAATTTATTCGCAGTTCATATGCCACCAATCTAGCTGAAATCCAGTTCCATAGACTCATTCATCTGCTTGTGTTCAGTAACTGTTCTGGGAGAAATTTGTTTTCATCAAGCTGCTGTGTCGCTGCATGTGTTAGTCATGCATTACTTAAACTTGTTTGGATCCTTGTTATGAAGTGTTACTGTGATTTACAAACTAATAAAAGCATTATCAAAGTATGGTTATGAGCCTGTAGGATAAAATAGGACATCCTGTGACATTAGGCCTGACTGTGGATGGAGCTCACAGATACATTTTAGATTATACTGCTGTATTATAATGTTACTTCTACATGATAGAGAATTAGTTTAAAGGGGAATGATCACAAAGTGCTGGGAGTACAGCTTTGTATAAGCAGATGCAATAGCTACGGTAATATATCTCCCTCTCAGGACAGTAACATGCCACTCAAAAATAGACAGATCTAATTAAAGAGCATTAACAGACAAACATGTTGAAGAAGAGGCTGATTGTTGCAGGCTGTCATGCTGATTGAATGGATGATATTAATCACATCAAAACTCATTACACTTAATATACTGCTTCAGTTATGCAAGGGGAGTGAATGGACGCTTTATAACACTTAATGTGGATTTTATCTCTATTTATTATGTCGATCAAAATAGTTCATGTATGACTCATCGTGCTGGAGGGAAATGGTAACGTGCAAGTGTTGTTTGCTTTAAACCTGATGCACTGATTCACATTTCAGAGCGATGGAGGGAACTTCAAACTGCAGCACTCTAACTTCACTGGTCATTTTAGTCATCCTCGTCTTATTTCCTGCAAGGTCTTGGTGTAAGGGAGACACCTACAGACTGCTGAGAGAGGTGAGGCTAGCTACACTGATATGATGTTTATGGCCTGATCCTCCAGGTCACTGTAGCAGGCTGACAAATGACGTTCTACTGTTTTGTCTTTCAGGCTAAACCAGAGTGCTGCATGAGTGGAGAAGCAGAGTTGAAGAGATATGGTGACATCGACTATGACAGCTTTGTGAGCCTAATGGGAAGGAGAAGTGAAGCTCAGCCAAACAGTGAGTTATTCCGTGCAGCAAACACCTCATCCTGTTCTCTCTCACTGACACTGGGACTCATCTGACCCCAAACTCTTTGAGCAGGTCATAGAAACACACCAATGTCAAGAAGAAGTGAGAAAGCATGTTTTTCTGTAATGACCTCACCTGGAGCTTCGTGGCATTGTGATACATTTTCTGTCCATCTTATGCAGGACACATGGATCACATCCTCGCTGCTCTGTCGGGACGGAGAACAAGTGAGTGATTCCAGCAGCACTGCAAACAGCGAGTCATACGATCCTCTATGGATGCATTTTACATCATTTCAGTGTATTGTGTGGCTACTTGGAGAACAAATACACAGATATTACGCTTGAAGCTTACTAATGTGCAGACTTGTGATTCCCAACATTACAGCCCGAGCAGCACTTGACCAATTTCAGGCTAATACAAACAATGATGTGTCTCTGGCTGCTGCATCTGCACGCTGACATTTTGCCAAGTGATTATCTTTTTTTCTCCTGCCTGGACATGAAGCCAATTTGTTGTTTGTGATTCACAGTTCTGCAAATTTGTCCATCTTTGAGTTGTAGCAGTGGTCAACAGTGACTGGCTGTAGCATGTGTTGCCAATTATTTTCAATGCAAATTACCTCAAGCCAGCTCAAAACGTCACAAGATGACCACATGCAATAATTTGCATTTTCGCAATGTTGTTACTTAACTATTTGCATATATGTAAGATAAGAAACAAGAAGTCAAGAAAAAGTGAACGACTCAAACCGGCCTGACTGCTGGCTCACTTTCAGAGTGCCCGTAAGTCAGAGCTTGTTTTTTCTGAAACAGGAATGGCTTGTCCGTGTGCCGAGGAGCATTCACAGACACAGAGAGGCCGACTCGTCAGTCGCGCGGGGTAGAGGTAAGAAACTTTGACCTACATCTTCACTGAGATTAAAAATAACAATAATGTTTGGGCTCAAGTTTTTCCCAACCTTGTTCTCTCAGCTCAGGTTTCAACGCTTTCTGTAGTGGAGATGTCACGCCTCCACAACCTCAGCACAGGCTGGAAAACCCTCAGTCTCTCACAGGGACAATGAATGCCCACAGCTGCTGGATCAACAGAAGACAATGTCTCGGAGTTATTTAACCACAGAGAAGTGGAAAAGCCATATTAACCACGCATGAATGCTGCTCTGCTGTCCTGCCATGTAACATCATCTCAACAGATGTAAAAAAGAAACAAAAACAAATGTACAATAAAATATGCATTTATTTATAGTGATTAAAGTACCATTCACTGAAAACGATCCTGCACACTGATCACGTGTGCTCACACACTCACACAAACTCATTTACACACTGAAGTGTACTGACTCGATTTAGACGTCAATACCAACATAAATACATTTTAATTATAAATACAGTTCTGTACACCTTTCCCCTTTGACAAAGTTTGAATGTTGGGAGTAGATTGCCGAGGACTTGATGTGTTGTATCACCATAAACCAGACGGGGTGGTTATCAACAAAGTGTCTGAGCCCTCATGATCCACTGATCAGTCAGAATCTGCACAGCAGTCCTTAACTATTGAAATGCTCAAATACTGCTCATTCACTGGAAATCAAACAAGTTCATTGATTACCAAAGAAACCATTATGTAAAACATGATGATTTGGTTTAAAGTGGACTGTTCCATTTTTAATAGGGGAAAAAAAAAAAATCAAACTGAACATGCGCTGTGCTCATGTACAGGGGGAACGGAGTGTAAACACTTACAAAAGGCATTTTGATAGGCAATAATTACCTCATACATTTTTAACCTTGAAGGAGAATAAAATGTTGAAGTGGTTAAAAAGAAAAAACAGCACTTATAACACTCAGAAAGTGCATGCAATTGTCACATAAACATATTCTGTGTGAATCATGTATGAATCCATTTTCTGTATTTGGTCATTACTGCGTCTGCCACCAAATTAATTCTGTTTGGTTCCAAGTAATAAAGGAACTATTCTGAATACCTTAAATAAACACAATTTACTAACTATAACAGAAAAGGTCTGGCCCATTCAGAATTTAAAATTACATAAAATTGCAAAAACTAAAATTGTGTAAAAGAAAAATTCTTGCTTATTCAATAAAAATTTTAAAAAAGAAAAGAAGAAGAAGCTGTCATGGACAAGTCATCCACTGGCTTGCCCAAAGGCCATACTCATTCTGTTGGAGGGATTCAAAAAAATTCTACTGATCGCTCTTATCTTGATAATGTCACAGTGCAAAGTCATGTGTGCAGCTGATGGCTCATACAATCTCAATTTACAAGGCACAAGCTAAGGGGTCCACTGGGGAACGGTGAGGGGGACTGTGTGTGTCCAGTGCCTGTTTCAGGGAGCACAGGTAGATAAGTGTGTGCCAGGGATAGGTTGGAGTATAACTACTTCCTCATCCAGCTCAAGGTGTGCCTCGCCACCAAAGACAGATCCGGTTCAAATGAACAAAGAGAGAGCAGGTAAACATCCTGAATGTTTGCTCTGAAGTGAACACTGAGCAATTCTAAAAATGAATGAGAAGCATCAAGATTCACTACAACCAAGACCACATAAGTACATAAACAGTGGGTGGTCTGTCTTCAATGTGCTGTCATCCCTGGTGGAAATCTTTGGCTAGATTGTACAAATTCAGTCATTTGGACTCATCATTTAAAGCATCATGGCAACATCAATGTATCTCTATTAGCCACAGAGAAATAGGAAGCCATCCGAACAATGCTTTCTACCAAATTGACTTCAGATGGGTTTTCTGCTTTGTTTGATGATGTGCCTTTTTCCATTCCACTAACACTGAAGGCTTCAGGATCACAGCTGAAATTATCATCATTCATTTTGCTGAATGTTGACATCAGAATCTTTCAAGCATCTACAGGGCTAAAATACTTTTGGTGCACTTTCTTAATGACTGGTCACACTTGCACAATGTAATTTAAGTCCTTTTTCACTGAAAAATGCCAAACATTATGTTGGTCCAGTGTCTCTCTTGTGAGGATTTGCTGCTTTTCTTTGTCTTATATGTGACAGTAAACTAAGCATTTTGGAGTTTTTGACTCTTGGTCAGAAAAACGAGTTATTTGTTGACTTCACCTTAAGCTTTAGGAAATTGTTTCACTTTTTTGGCATTTCATAGACCAAACATTAGTCGATGAATCAAAAAAATAATCTGTGGATTAATCAGTAATGAAAGTAATCTTTAGTTGCAGTCCAAGTGGTTTAAGTAAAATCACCTCAGAGCTGCTGCAGTACACGACTTAACAAAAATGACTTAGTCCTACACAGAACATGGACGTAACGTTACAGTGCATGAATCGTGAAAATGCTTTTGAATGCAGCCAGAATCAAGTTTGGGAGGTAGCAAACTGACGCAGAAACTTGTTAATCACAGTATGGTTAAAACAAATCCTTCTTCTGTCACCGACTGACGGGGAGTCTTTGAATGCACAAGCTGAAGCACTGACTCTAAAATGATTCACAACGACCTTGTGGGCCCTTCAGATCTGAATCCAGCTGCAGTGCATAATGGATGCTTTCACACTTTAAAAAAAGAAAAAAAAAAAAAAAGATCTGACAGCTGTTTGATCAGCTCAAGACACATATTGGGTCTCAGTGGTCTCCAAGGCACATAGTTATCTACAAGTGAAATGAAGTCAGATGGGTCCAGCAAGTCAAGAACTACTTCGCTGTAGAGGGGTAGATCAAGGTTTGGTGGCCAAAATTAAATTTAACTGGCTCTGGAAAATGCTTGGTTCCATCACTAGGTTGATGTGGAATAAAAGTTAGTTTTCAAATGAATGAAATGTCACTGTTTCCAAAATGAAAAGAAGACACACGGTTGTAAAAACCACCCATCAAACCTGAAAAACCAAAGTCATAAATCACCTCTCAGCCTGACGACCAGTCTTGCAGTCACAGCTGGAGAATGCTCAGGCTACACACTTGCATGTGGGGACCCTTCAAATCAAAGTGGACCGTTTTTCTACTTTTGTAGAAATATGAGCCAAGATTATCAGGATGAATACGCAAACACTCAAATTACATGTTCCTCCTACCTAATGATCAGTTTCTGTCACACGCCGTCACAGTCCAACAGTTATTTTCCCACTGGAGCAGCAGGAGGGTCTTTACCAGCTGCAGGAGGGGGATCTGCATCCTGTCTCTTGTCAGTCCTGGACAGATCATCCCCCTCTCCCCGTCCTTTGTCCTGAGAAAGCGGCTCTTTTTTTCCTTCTGCTGCATCCCAGGAACTGGACTGCTCAATATTATAGCCTACCGGAACGGGGGGCTGGTAACGGTATCTGTAGCCAAAGGCATGCAGGTGATAGGTGTAGTACTCCAGTAAATACATGTGTGAAGCATCTACATAGTGGAAAGACACCGACAGGTCCGAGCAGCAGTTTGGACCCTGAGGAAAAACAAAGCGTCAGATTTTCCATGTACACAAACATCATTACGAAAGGCTGGTAAAAAATGAACACATTTCACAGGGTAATACATTCAGGAAATACTTCAGTAAACGTAGCAGTGTATTACTCTGCTGAGATTACTTCATACAAGACATACAAGAGTAAATAGAAGTTCCACAATATTTGCAACACTTGCCTCTGAGATGGGGTAGTAGCAGTAACTCCAATACCAGAAGCTCTTGGGGAACTTGGCAGTGAGGTGCTGCTCGGGCACAAATGGGTGAAACGTCTCCCTGTGTGCACTGTCTCTGGAGTCCCCTGCCAGCACCCCAACCTTCTCCATGCACTGCCCCATTGCAAGGTCCTCTACAGAGGTAGTGTGAGTGCACAGTTTGTTTTTAAATCCTTCTACAAACCGCCGCAGAGCCTCTTTGCTCAATACATAGCCAGCACCGCCACTCATGTAGCCCTGCTTGGTGTAGGGCTTGAATCTTCGGCCAAAGTAAATCGGCTCATCTGGCGTGTGGTTGGCAAGGACCCATCGCAGGTTGTCTACGATTACGTAGGTGTCGTCGTCTGCCTTGAGGAACCAGTCGGCCTCGTGGGCGTGATGCTCGTAGGCGTAATGAAAGGCCCGGATCGTTTTCCAGTACAGTTGGTCCCGACCCTCCTTTGTACCTAAGCCCACCGTGGGGAAGTCGGGGTCCTCCACAGAGCTCATGAAGACCACAACATTGCAGTGCCGACTCCATGTGGACTTCACATGCCGAGCCTTCTTCTCCAGGTTTTTGGGTCCAGTCATCACCCAGCAAAGAATCCGCACCTTTTTGTAGAGTTCATCAGCCATGCGTCCATCCTCACCTGGTCGGGAGACGTAAACATTAAACATCACATTTTCACTCTGATCCATTTTAAAGTGAAGAAAGAGAACACAAACAGGAGTGTTTCTGGTGCTAATGGAGGGAAAAACACAAATTTCCAACGAGGAATAAAACATGACCTCATAGTGATAAAAAAACATCTAGTTCCAGGTACTCAAGAAGATGGTTAAAAATAAAATGCCTAAATAAAATATGGGCACATACTTATGAAACAGACCAACAGGAATCAGCATACTTGGAGGAAAATTTCTTTTTTAAATCTTATACTGTTGGCAAGTATTCACTGTACACTGTTCAACATCCCCTCTACATAAAAAAGTCCTGGAAACATAGTGGGAATGTTAACCTTAATCAATATGTAACAAAATTAAGACAATAGTCAGAGGCTCAGCTACAAATCCAAACCAAATTCTGGCAAATTTCAAGTCACTAACAACCCCCTGCGCTCCAGCACACTTTCAGTACCAACCCGAGCACACACACAGAGCCTTAACAAACACTAAAGTAAACAAATTATTTAGAGAAACCAGGTTAGAAGATAATCATGTGTGCTGTAGTAACCTTGTTACTGTAAAGCACTTTAGTAATCTCAGCTTATTATGGAACCACAATTTACTTATTTTAAAAACTGCCTCCTTACTTCTACAGGCTACTTTTACCTGTAACGGTGATAAAAGAGGCTGCTCCCTGACATTTTTCCCTTTTTGGGTATATGTGTGTGTGTATGTGTGTGTGTACACAAGGATGTGTCACTGTGTAATGATCTCTCCTTTCATTCATCGCTCAGCCTTTACTTTTCCTGTCCACAGTCGTTTGTCATGCACACAGCACCTGAAAATAGTTGATTAGGAACCTGGTTACACAGACACGTGATGGAGAGAGCAGCATTCTCCAGGAGAGAAGTACTGGTGACATCAGGTTTGCATAGTCCCCCTCCCCTGATAACAAGGGGTCTCCTTTAGAAGAAAGGATTGCTATAATGTGTATCCGTGGAGGTACTTCTGATCTGTGAAATATCTGGCAGCCTTCCAGCATCATTCGGGCAGGACCGAAAACTATTTCAACTTGAGTGAAGTTACTCCCTGTGAAGGCATATTTGATAAAAGGGCAAAACAAATACCACTGTCTAACACTGACGTTGTTTGTGAGGGTGCTTCCGTTTTAATACTTGAAATAGAAAGTAAGAAAATCTACACTGTATTAAATTGAAATGAAGACAAGTCACAAGTGCAAAGAACCTAACCTTGATCCAGTGATTCAATAAAGTTTAGTGAAAAAACGTTTAACCCTCAAAAAATGAAACAAAATCGAGTTAAAGACACGGTGCTGAATAATGTCTCTCTAAAGTATCTGTTGGACACATAGCCTCCGTATGGCTCACCTGTGTGATGAGGGTGCTTCAGGTTGAAAAGAGCAGACCTCTCCGTCTTCCATATCTTCTCTTCTTCCTCAAGCTGTTGCTGGTAGTCACTAAGTTTGTCAAGGCTGGTGGCCTGCTGCGCTGACACACGTCGCTCAAACCATACCTGCCGCAGAAACACGTACAGGGTGAAGGTTCCCACCACGAAACCCGCGTAGAAGGAGAATCTCGACCCGAGGGCCTTCATGCTGGACCAGGTGTCTCACTGTCGGTTCAACTTGGCAGGTGCTGAATAAGAGACGGAGAGAGACGGCATGGACGCAAGTTTCACTACAATGGCCCATACAGCGACCTGAAAACTTAAGGTCCCCTCGCCGTGTTCGCCGTGTTAGGTGTCACTCCCCGTTTAAGGTGTGGTTTACTCACCAGCGGTATGGCAGACACCATAGCAGCTGGACTATCCGCAGCTACTTCATCATCACGGGAGCCTCTAACTTTCTAAAGCGACAGCTGCGCCAGTTTCGCCCACGACTAAACGTTAGTGGGCTGTTTTTCTCTCTGTACCACAACTTAGCTCAGCTAGCCAACTAAAATGTTGCCGTTATCGTGGCAAAACAGTGAGCGCGCAAACCACAACGCTAACGTTAGCTAACTAATCCCTGGGATAAAAAACAACTAATTATAAAGCCCGTCTTTCATCATTGTTTCTCGGCCTGGGTGTCGGGATGACTGGCGTTAGCCACCTGGCTAGTCCGTTATTTGATCGACAGTGCTAACGTTAACTTCGGTGCTAAGTTAGCGATCCTTCCTGTCGGGTCGACAAAGCTAACGGAGACGTTAGTTGTCTACAGCTGACCGACCGAGCTCACTGAGATGACTATTGAACGGGGTAAGGCCAGCGGTCTAATGAAAACAACCAAGACGCTGAAACAGCAATATAAAATGTTCCCCTACGCTACATAAACTAATACACATTTAACTTATCTGGCTGCTGCCTTCCGTCCAGAAAAACAGTTATTTCCGGTCAAGTATTTCAAAAGAAAAGCGCAGTGTTTGCTGAACACGGACGCGTCCTCCTACGAAGAAATACACAAGCGCTGCTGCAGAATCTGTGACCCGATTAGCAAACGTTATTATACTTTTACCTCATAAACCTTTATTTGACTATTTAGTTTTGAAGTAGGAATCACCAGTTTGGGGCACTGTGGTCCAAAATGTGACTTACAACACTCGTTTTGCTAGCGTATCGTGTTTGTGGTCACTACATCTCATTTGTCAATATTTGAACACTTTCGTCTTTTTCAAACAGCTGATGCTCTACTTTCACGGACCTGACGGTCACAGCTTTTAGCAAAAACTCTTACAATACAATACGTGTGAAGTATGATTACAAAAAAACAAAACATTTGCAGCGCCAATATCGGATCAGATCCGGATCGATAACTTCCGCCCAGCTTTCAACTTAAAAGTATCGTACAAACCTAATAATCATAATGCTTGCAAGTGTTTAATGAAGAAAAAATCTAAAGTACCCTGCCGCTGGACTCCATCCTGTCAGATTAAATAACTTACAATAAAGTTACTCTTTTCGCTTTTTTCCTGTGTTCTTGTTTTACAGCAGCCACAGGAAGGTGTTTCTCTCTGATGTCACAAACCATAACTGTGTTACACCGTAATTACTAATACACTCACACTTTCTTGTCACTGTATCAGCTGCCTGTATCCCAGCAGCTGAGAATCTGGTACACATTGTCACAACTGGTTATTCTAATAATGTGGGAGAATTATGTGAAGGACTTGGCCTCTGAAGGCCTGAGGGCTTCCAGGATGTTTATCTAATGCAGGAGACAACAATATAAAAGCAGTGCTTAACATCAGAAGATAAAATAAATGGCTGGATGATGTCCAGAGGACTCCTATGGTACTTTTTTTTATTTCAAAAGAACAAAGAGTGCTCAAAGACTTTTATTTACAAGGCAGCAAAGACAGACCTTTGTCAGACTAAGAAGCCAATATGGTGTTCCTAACAGAGCATTATGCCCCCCATTCAAGAATACAGTAATATACTTCCACTATCTTTTCTTCCTCTACTGTAAGTCATCATTGTTTACAAAGAATGTGTGCAGCTGACGGGTGAGGATCAAAATGACTTCAGCAGAGAAACATGTTAAACCAGTCAGTGTTAGGGACAGACTGAAGGTTTTAAAAGAAGAGTTCATTCCCCCCTTCAAGCAGCATGCTGGAGCAGGGGCCTGTGGTCACAAACTTCCAGCACAGTCTGGCTCTCTCTGGGCCGCCTGGCTTCACCGAGACTACCATCGGTTTTCCTACATAACTAGCATCATCAGGCTCTGTTAACTCTGGGTTTTCCTACCTAGCCATGAGTGTGTTCATGTGAAGGTGGCAGTCAAAAATGAGCCAGCTTTGTGATACAGGATTACCCGAGTTAAGCCCACAGACAGCTCTCATGGATGTCACCTTGTAATATAAGCCCCAGATAAGAAAAGGCCATGAAGGGTGGAACCACTTCTTTGAGAAGTTCAGTTGGATAAGTAAATAAACCCACCACAATGCCTGCGTCCTTTCCTGCTCTCACCCGGTTGATCTTGAGCTTTGGACACTGGCTTATTGAGGAGCAAATGTCTCAGTCATGTGTGTAACTCAGTCCAACAGTGAAATTAACTTTCATTCACAAGATTGCACAGTCTCAAATCTGAACACATTTAGTTAAGTAACTAAAGCCATACTTAATTTGTGCTAATTTACAACAAATCAATTCAAAAACATATTTACGCAATAATTATGTACATGTTGAGTTCCAAGTAGCCACAATTATTCACAAACTATACAAATTCAGCCCTTTTAAGTACACCTCTGATGGCTCCTTAAAAAAGTGTTGTGTGGTTTTTGGTACACTGAATCTGATTGACATTATAGCTTTCTTTGTTTTCCTTTGCTAAATTAAGGTAAATTAAATACGGGGAAGTTCTTGTCATAGACAAAGTACACACTTTAAAAGATTTATCTTCCTACGTTAAGTGTTTTTCTTTTGAATCCCTTAAAAAGCACATGGCAACACAAGGAAAACCCCAATTTTTTTGCGAAACAATGTTACAATTATGAGGTTACAAAACCTTTTTCTAAAAATATAAAGTGCCACAGCACCTGTACAAACACATCTGTAATCTACAGTTGTGTTTACTGACAAATGGAATCACCAAACGCAGCATGTCAGGAAGTTTCAAAGACGACTGGGAGCTGAAATGTGAACCCTTGAGTATTGTTCTTTGTTTTTCATACATTTCAGTAGATTAAACAACCTGAACAAACAGTCATACAGTTTGTTGAGGCTTGTACAATTTCCTCCAATTGTGTCACTTCAAAGTAAAGGTTTCCTTGTATAAGACAAATTTACTGGAAAGTAAATAGTTTAAGTGTGGACATAGTGCGCTGCTGACAACTTCAGACCTGCAAATATTCAATGAAATTCACTGAAATGTTTCTAAAAGGGTACATATTGTACATCACTCGGCTTTTCCAGCCATCTATCAAAACTGAATCCCATCAAAATGGGGAAAATGCATAACTTCATTCAGCTGCACACACATACAGCTGAGATGTTGCAGTTATCACTGTGCAACGTATAACTGATGCCTACTAAAGACACACATCGCCTATTCAGGACACACGTTTTCTGAATGTGCAAACAGGTGAGTTGATATCAACTGCCAGGTTTAATAGCAGTAACTGAATCGTGTCGGCTCTTTTTCAAATTTGCGGCTGCACTTCAGAGTCCCCCTCCCTGCTGGTCTCCACAGGAGTTCACTGTTACAAAAGGTGCACTGAATGTACTGAATGAGCTCATATGTCCACATCGTCTGAGTCAGAGGTGCTGGACGACTGGGACTCCTCCTGGGACTCTCCCCACACAAACCTATAGTTGTTCTCCAACTCCTGCTGCCTCTTTTGCTCTTTGTAAACCTCTTCTGTGCCTCCGGTCTGTAAGATGGAAAAAAAAAAAAAAGGAAACCATTACAGTTAGCAGAAGAGACTGACTCATGCACTGTCACCGTGAATGAAACTACTTATTTTCAGCGTTGGAAAATTGTTGATAAAAAATCATCTACCAAAGGTCAAGTCATTTCTAGATATTTTAATGTGGAAAGGTTTTATATTAGACCTTTCAATATGAAGCTAAAGTCAGCAGCCAAGTCGTGAGTCATGAGAGTGGTATTAATCTTCTCATCTAACTCTCCACCAGAAAGCTAATTAATGTTAAACAGGTTTGGTAGTTAATAATTAAAATCTAGATGATTACGTCAGTGCTTTCCCAACAGCCAATGAGAGAGACACGTCTGTCGGTCCCAGTGCAGCTGACGGTGTTAAAAAGTCACTACTCTTGCTGAAATTACCAGGAGATTTATGAGAAGCTCCCTGAAGGACTTTGTATCTTCCTCAGTCAGCCACTGATCACCAGCCTCCTGTGCATTTTTCCGCGTCAAGATCTTCACCTCGATTTTACCTAAAAAGAAAACACAGAGGAAAAGGCAAGCTTGCCAATTAAAGACAGGTCCTTCCATGTGGCCAAGAGTAAGATGTACAATGTAAAATAACACAAAACCATAATGAAGAATGGTTAAAACACAAAAGTGGATGAAAAAGAAAAAAAACACACATGGACACAACACACCTTTCGCTTCGCTTTATCATTCAGATAAGCCTCAGCTAACTGCTGTCAGGTGCTTTTTGGCTGCCATGATTGTGAAATATACAATTCTGTTCAGAAAAAAATAGTACTGTACACATACAGTACTGCATACTATATGTGTTTAATTGTTCACAGCATGAAATATGTAGGAAACCCTTTGTAGTAGTGGCACGATATTAAGTGTCTTTGGAAAAACTAAATCTGACAGTTATTTGCTTTTTGACAAAGATGAGAAGAGAAGCACAGAACTACCATATGCTCAAGATGGAAGAGAGAAAACGCCGTGAGTGTTTCGGGCACTCCCCCCTCATACCTTCTGCCTTCAGTCCTGCTTTCTCTAGCTGTTCTTTAACCACGTCCTTTATGTGCTGCCACTGGGGGTCTCCTTCGCCCATCTCCTGAACTTTGACCTCCCCATCAGGGCTGCTGCCCGTCTTATACTTAGTTATTTTGATCTTAACATGGTCGTCAGCCGCTTGGTCTGGGTTGACGAGACAAAAGAGGGACAAACAACACAGTTCACCTCAAAACCAATCAGCAGGGCCACAGGATGGAGGAGGCAAAAAGCCGAAGCACTGTCTTACAAGCATTACATTTGTGCACTGTCATAGACTTCAAGTACTGTGACTGACTTCATTTATTCTCAATTTTGATTTAATTACATCAATGGCAGCAGAGGAAAGGCCACTGACTAACCACACATACCATCAGCCTGACAACATAAACTCTCTGTAACTATCTCCACGTGTGCGTCTATTCTGGGATGAAAAATGTCACAACAAACATCGACTGCACGCATGGATGAATATGAGGATGACGGAGGCAGACACGGAGTGTGCAGACTTGAACATGACCACAGAGGGGCAGGCTGCCTGTTACCTGGCTGCTTTGGAGCCAGGCTGGGGCTGCCCCTGGTGGGGTCGCTGGCTCTTTGAACTCCCCCTGTTCGCTGCTCTGGGTCCTGGACGTCTTTCTCCTCCAAATGATCAAGTAGCTTGTCCAGCGTTGTCTCCAGTGTCTGTGTTGCTTGTGTGCGATCAAACTCCCCTTTGAGACCTTCTGTCTCTAACTCCTGCTGGGCCTACAACACAGAGGGAAACCAGTTACGTCAAAGCATCGCATTACGTTACGTTATTTCACTGATCAGATCTTCCTAATGACATTTTAATATATGTGATCTCTATACATCGATCGATGTGTTAAAATTACATATAGTCTCTAGTCTGAAACCTCATTTATGATGTTGTCAAACTCCTTCTGCATTTCCTCCTTTATCTCTTCAATCTTGTCTGAGGACACTGAGAGGTCGGACATCTCATCCTCAAACTCCTGCAGCAGATGTTCATCATCATCTTTCTCTTCCTCACTGAGTTTCTCCACTACCTTGTCGCTTGTTGGTTTCTCTCCTTGACTTTTGGCTTGGTTTTGTGCTTTCTAAAAATTAAACAAAAAAAATGCTGTATTGAATTGGAACACTGATGCAAGGCAAAGAAAACAAAATGTACTCCAAGAGGCGTACAAAAACAGTATCACAGTAATCTTAGTAAGTACCAACCTTCCTGTTACTCTCTTTGAGATGTTGGACAAATTTCATCAGGTCTGCTGGGTCGGTGATGATTTTAAAGTTGAATTTTTCAACTGGAAGACATTCATTTGAAGAGAGATATTGTCCAACACTGAACGACAACACACGAAAGAAATGTATAACAAACTGTGTGAGCAGCAAAGTGCAATACCTTCGTCACCATCATCTATGACTTCATTGTCTGTGACTGAGTTGAAGCCTTCATCTGCTGCCTGTGCATAAGAAAAAAAATCAAAAATAAAAACCAGGTTACACCTACACCATCTAGTGGTCAGACATGGAACGCAAGCTGTTGAAGCCACACTGTGATGAATATTTACATTTCTGTATTTACTAAAAGCAAACAGATTAAGAGAATGCATGAAAATGTGTTATTAAAGAGAGTCTGCCTGGATGAAACAACACAGACAGTCTGGAAGATCAGCTGTTTGTTCACCAACAATGGACAGACTTCAGATAACTGAAAGAGAAAACTGACGTGAGAAATATATCTATACCTGATTCTCCTGTTGAGCAGCAGTTGTTTTTGGATTCCCTGGCTTTGTAACTCCCTCCCAGAAGTCAGAATCTTCTACCTCCTCTGACCCGGCATCCTCAGAAACATCAGCAGTATCTGTTTCAAAATAAAAGCAGTGTCACACACGTTTACATCTGGCAACAATGTATATTTCTATTTAATGCCTTGACAAGGTCATTTGCCTCTTAAGTGTAGAAAACTGCACCTTTTCTGTCCGGTTGGTTCAAGTCATGACTGGGTGCAGGTGATGTCTCATCTGCTGTCACTTCCACTGCTCCATCTGCCCCTTCATTACCAGCCAACATCTCATCCAGACTCCTCAGCTCCTCTGAGATCTGCTCTACTTTGCGCTTTGTGTCCGCTGGGAACAGACAGGAGAAAGGAGGAGGAGAGCAGGAGTGAGAGAAAGATTATGTCACACATTTGTTATTGCTCTAAAATTAGACAATGGAAGATCACATAACACCTATTCAAATAAACATGTCAAATAGTTGTATTTTTTTATGTTTTTAACACTCCTTTCACAAATTATGTCCTGCCTCAGCCTCCTGCTTCAACAGGAAATAACATTAAAGTAATGAAGCAAGATTCTCTCCAACTGCTGCGTCACAGTGACCTTCATTTTTGTTAACTCACACACTTGAGCCTTGACGTAATCCATGTACTGCTGGGCACTTAGCGCCGGCTGGCACACGATACCCTGGGGCTTGGCAGTGGACGGTGGGCGTAGGAATGGATGCTGGCAGGTACGACTGGTGTGAACTGTCAGCACGTAGCGGCATGACTGAGGCTCATCCACTCGGGCGATGTAGTCACTCGAGCCTTCTTCACACAAAAACTGGAAGAAAAGCAAAATTGTTGAGGTGTGTTAGGGAGGATCATTTGGCATAACATGCATATTTCCACTGACTTCATATCTCTGTTTGAATAGCAAAACAGAAACCAAAAGTTAAACAAAATAAAAAGAAAAAATAGACAAACCCACACAGACAGCGTGGACTACAAATACAATATCTCACCCGGACTTCAGTCTCTCTGGGATTTCCATTTAGGTCGCACTTAGATCCATTCACATAGGTCTGACTGTGGTAGCGCTTCAGCCTGTGCTGCTTGGAGGCCTGGGAAATAAACAGAAAAACTGTTTCAACCAAACTCATTTGTAATATTGTCCAACACCGAGGCTCAGTGGATCATCCAAAAGTTGAATATATTGCTCACATAATATCTGCTGTACCTATACAATTAGGTAATCAATTGTCCAGTATCTACATACAACTACAAGGATTCAGTTCATGATATACAATTATGAAATTGCCAAAATTTGTTGTTAATGTACACTAGAAATCTAAGACAATCAAGAACATTTTTTTTTAAAAATGATACCCCAAACTGAGGCAACTTTACCTTTGCTGTTTCATTGCTCCAATCAAATTCAGATTCATAATAACCAAGGAAGAGAATGTCCCCTTTGATTTCTGTGTCTAAGGAAAGAAGAACCACATGTCAAAGACAGCTCATCCCTCAATGTGGTTGTCATGAAAAACATGGAGAAATTCAAACGTGTGCTCTTACCCTCAAGATGGTACTGTCTAATATGCTGACCATGGCAGAACTCATAGGTCCACCAATCCTTCGTCTGCAGGAAACACACACCGCAAAAGTTTCAACAGACAGTAATTGACTGACACTTTCTTCCTTTAGGCTACCTGTTTAACTGTGCCAGTTCCTGGTTGGTAAACACCAGTATTTGGCTCATAATGTGCTACTATCTGAGTGAGTTTGACAGCAGAAATAAGGAGAGGCTGCTCTTGTTAAAATGAAACTTTTCCCTCAGGAAATACTTTAGCAGAGCTGATCTTAAAAATCTAAACATTCAATCTACTTTAAAATGTAGTCCCCCACACAACCATCAATAACTGAGAAGAGTATTTACAGGGCGTAAAAAAAATAGAGGAATTCTTTCAGTACTCCTCACGGCCACAAGCTCCTGATGTGGCGACAAAAAAGCCTTGTTTTTAAGCAACCACAAAAGTATGTTATGAGCAGATAAGTATGTCACTAGGCACTGGGTCAAGGAACACATTTACGTCATTCCAGCAACTCAAAACCTTCTTTTGACTACGCAACAGGATGAGGAAGACAGATAAAGTTGAATGCCTCGAAAATATGTGCATATTTTCGAGGCATTCTGGAACAAAGACTACACATTAGAAAAGAAGGTTTATGAACAGAGGACAGACAGATGTTTAAATTCCAGTGTTAAACAGTGCTAAAAGAATCAGTGACGCTCTTCCCAAGAAATGAGCGGTATTGTGCACCTTTTTTTTTCAAACAAAATTTCTCTTGTAGGAACCTTAATTTAACTCTAAACTGAAGCAGTGAAAATTTAAAGCAGCAGTATAGAGACATGTGTCTCTTCCATCATGGTATATTGACAGGACCTTGGAGATGTTTGTACTGGTGTTCCGCTTTCTTGTTCAGCTGAAAATGAATCATTTATGTTGCAGATTTTTAGTATGTCATAATCTGCTTTATTGTGTGCAGCACAGTGAAGAATGTCTTGAGTTGTATTAGGATTGTAACTGTACTGCCAAGGCCACATTGTTAAACAGTTTTTAAGGCCCTGTTCAGACTTTGTCTCTTGTATCCAGATACACTAGGACTGTGTCCACTTCAGATCCAGTTGAGACAGTAATAGTTCACACATCAAAGCACACCTTAAATGCATGAAAAGAGAAGAAATGGAGTGATTTCACTTCCAAACTAAGATCTTGCCTCATGTATGGACCTGAAAACCCTGTCTGAATTGTATGTCGTGCAAATTATCTATCTCTCTGTATTTCTTGTGCTTTTTATTACAGTTTAGAGCAATATTATGAGCAACGCATGACAGTTTCTCTGTTGTTGCCTGCCAGAACCAACACAAAAGTCTTCATCTACTCCAACCATCCAGGGAAGTGAAAACCCAGCCAGTTAACTAGATGGAAATGTCCCCACAACAACAACAGGAAAATTCTTTGGCTACATGTGTGTGCTAATTATCTTACTTCAGACTGCTGACTGAGGGCCAATACAAACCAGGATTCGCCTCAAAACTGAATATGAAGGATGGATCGATGCCAACTTCTAACCTCAAAGTTTTGCCACTTTTATGTTGCTTTACTATTTATTTGGCTGGTTAGCCTGTTGAATTTGGAGTTAGGACATTCTGCAGCCAATACGGCACGTAGCATGTAGTGTAGACCCACATGCTGGAGCAATGTTGGAATATCTTATATTGAGAGACAGTCAAGACAAACTGTGTGAATGTTTAGCATTATTTGAAGCCAATTAAACACTCAGATTCGTGGGCTGGATGTGGGTAACTGTTTTTTGTTTTTTTGTAATACTGTGATATAATGCCATCACTGTAAAAACTAAAAACATGCCGTGACAGACATTTTATCACCCACCCTGCGTGCAGACTAAATCTCCTTTTTATTTCATGCATTATTTTTTCCCTGCACCTGTATACGGCTGGTGATGGATGTGCAGTTTGTGTACACTATCTACCTTCTTTACAATGCAAAGTTAACTAATGCAGACAAAGTAGCTTCCACACTACAGTGAATGTTAAGTCACATACAACATCCACATCACCAAATAAGTCTCGGGTGATCAGATTCCAGTACTTTCTGGATGTGATTTTTGTGCAATCACACATGTACTTGGCCACTTCAATCATCCAAAATACGTTTTAGTTACAGACATGATCAGTGTGATCCAGTATGAGTCAAAAACAGCTCTACCTTGGATGGATACAAGCCAACAGTTTCTAAACAGCATGAGCATTTGGCTATTGGATAACACAGATAAGCACTTAAGAACTAACCTTCACTAGACACTGGGCATTGTGCATTGGACTGAGAAGGTCTGGGATGTCAGGGCCGGTGTACCCCTGTGAGTCGGGCTCAGAGGCTGGATCCTGATGGAAGCGGACAGCCTGGGCTGGAAGTCGACACTCATACAGCTGCTTGTACTTACTGGACACCATCATAACCTCCTCTGTCTTGGTCTGAAGGAGAAACAGTGTCATGAAAACTGCAGTCCACTCTCTTCAAGTGCATGTATTAGCACGACACTTGAGTGTTTAAAGCTGATTAACTACCTGGTTTTACGACTGGCCTCGTGGTTAGTAATTTACTAACTAAACAAACTATCTAGCTGGGAGTGAGGAAGCTGAGGTTGTGTTGTGACAGCTGGTTGCTGCGTAGGTTACATAAAAAATAACATCTGTATTACCGCTTCCTCGTGTAACCTGCGGGCAAATTGCACGTTTTACTTTAGCTTTCTCACCTAGCTAACAGACAGGTTATTCTTCAGGTGCGTCACTGATATTAAAAGAAGATATTTCCCGCTAGCTAACAGTAGCCTACTTTCTAATGATAGCTGGTAAGCTAACCGTTAGCTCACCCAAACACCCTCACTCACCTGGCCCAAGATGACGGGATCGGGGAGGATTTGAATCCCATATTTCATTTCATTCAGCTCCTCTAAATTCAAGAAGGCTGGGACACAGAGGGGACATATCAACAAGAAAATGTACAATCTTTTCAGCCACCGTACCAAGGAAGCAGCCATGATTGACTCTCTCCTCATACCCCCATTTGTCTGACAGCAACAAAACACAGAACGTCTGACATGGTAGCAGCGGATTGGTCAATATGAGACGCGCTGCTCTGTCATTGGCTAATTTTTACGTCAGACAACGAAGTTCCCGTTATGGAGTGTGTTAGTTTACAACACCGGCACAGAGCGAGTCGACAGCGCCTCTACCGTCGTGACATCCAAAGCACAATTAAACGACGCACATGTCACGGCTCAACGTTTGTCTTGCCATAAAATAAACTCACATATTGGTACAGAAGCCGGGCATCCCTTGGCCTGATGGATAAGGCGTGTCGCTGGCCAATTTTCCCCATATTACCATAGAGCGGATTCTTTTTCTTTATTTGGTAATACCAGACAATTGTTTTGTAAGATTTCTATGGTTATTCAGCTGGTGCGCAATAACTACACATTGGCACGCTGAAACGTTACCTACAACTGCGTGGTAGTTGATTATAGTCAGAATGTAAACAGAGCTAAAAACATGAACTCACACATTCCCACACACGATACCAGACATACAACTCAGGCAGCACACATTATGTGCACAGACGCCCACACACACACACACACACACACACACACACACACACACACACACACACACA